>JACCGJ010015953.1:0-64426 GCA_013407085.1 Atriophallophorus winterbourni
TACCCAACATGTGGTGGACTCTCCTTGCCTGGCGGTGTTTAAAGCTAAATTGGACTTACATATGCAAAAGAATAACATTCGTGAGCCATACATTTGATATTCACTATTGATTTTATACTATTGTAATCTTCATGTTTTATTCATACCGTAATCCTGTGGTGTTGTAAAGTATTAACTTTTTTAACCATAAATCCTTGACCGTGAATTTGTGATGTTATTTGTCTGCAAGGATGCCTGATGGTTTTCAGTTTGTACTGATGGAATATAGTGATCTATAGTATCGGCTGATTTAGTTTCGGACACGTCAACTACTGTTTGACTTGGTGGTGTTTCTGTTGGACTTTTTGGTGCATCTATCCGTCCAATAAGTAGTTTCATTGCGCTTAGTCTAATTCCTCGTGCCATTAGTCTGTGGTGATTTTCACAACGAGTTTTGATTTTGCTCGACATATGTTTACGCAAGAAAGTTATTTTGAGTGGATTACGACAGATACCTTTGTAATTCGTAGAGTTAGTGATACGCAGCGTGTCCTTCACAGCTACATCATGCAAGCTAAGTATATCACTGAAAAACCTCTATTGCAGCTTTCCGTGATTCATCAGTTAATTCGTACGATTATGGGACTCCCAAAAGGCTTCAACTTCGATCGTCCATCTGCTTCGCTTGTGCCCTTTCGCTCCAGGGCACATCAGCGACGATTCTTGCAGTGGTCTCCGAACGCTCACAACGCGAGAGAGAAAAGGGGTTAGTAAGATGTTGTCGAGATCTATAATTTTAGGCAGTTTCGCTGGTCTAAATTAGGTGAATTATGTTTCCGTTTCAGTCGTATCAATGATAGTGGTTCAACTGGCTCCAAGTCCATACTGCTGTACCACATTCTCTATTCTTCTATACAGTGCTTTAGCCTGTCCCCTAGTCAGGTGGCACTCGTTTACATTACGTTGATGCAAAACCACGCCTAGTCCATGGAGCGAATGTACCCTGCGTGCCTGTCACTTTCTCTGGTTGCGGAACGCTTCAGCTGCTTTAGATCGAATACCTATCGTGTCCTATTTTAAGCAAAAAACAATTAATGCCCATTGTCATGCAACTCACTCATTAGAATGCGATAACGTTTGTTCTCCACCCAACATTGATTTGTTTTGAAACTTAATTTAGGTAAGCTTTTCAAATACATTTTTATAAAAAATACCAGTTTTAGGTGTGCTTACATATCCTGTATCTATACAACACAACAGGTTTCTAGCTGTTTGCTGTCATCTGGTTGAGTGGGTAAGATTGGTTTCAGTGAGACACTGACACAGTGGAAATAGTAATAAACTGGGATGCATCAGTGAATCAAATCGACGCAGCCAAACTACGCTTGATCGATCGACGCAGTGAATCTAAGTTATCTGGAAATGACGAATTTTAAAAATTTGATATCCTTGTTCAACTGTCATCAATTACCCAGCCAATCCAAAACCTCTTACTGTTTTAAAACGTTTCACCGAATTTTGTTTAATTTTGATAATCTAGAAGTGCTTGTATCCGCGAGATCACACAACGAATTTAGACAATAGATGAAATTTCGACTGCTTTCAATTCATAGCGCACCGGCTACCGACATATTCATAGGTCACAATAACGTAAGCACACGTTTTGTTGGAAGAAATCGCATTCTTTTTGGCATTTAACTAATCGTTACACACCGAGAAGGGCCAAAACAGCTCGGAATATGTTCTCAACCTCCACGTAACTATCCAGTTGATGTTAACCAATATGTGGAACGTTTGAACACAAACAAGTGAAACTACCATATCTCTTATTCGAAAGCTATTCGCTTGGACAAGTGATTTGACGAGAAGGACCAAGCTTGTATCATATCTGTAATATATTTTTGAACGGTTGCTTGTGCTACTTTCTGAAACAATCATGAACTTTGTACGGTTTGCCATGAACCGCAAAGCGACATCGCTATGGATATTATTGGCGTACATTTGGGCTGGTTCGCTCGTTCAGGACTCGCGTGCATTTGCACTTCCCAAAGGTAGGATGAGTTTATTCAGACAAGATTTTATTGTACAAATTTTGTATTTGAGTAAATCATGTAGAGCTTAAATTTTTAGGTGCGTATTTTAAACCTCGGTATTGAGAAAATTTTTGCAATAATTTCCCATGTCCTACGTGTGTTTTTGGCCTGGATTCTTTTTTTAGTGTTTGTCAGTATCATTTGAGGCTTAGGTCTGCGATATATATATATATATATATTCATGGAAACGACGCTAGAACTCTCATTTCCCATTCTATCCTATGCAGGTTACTCACTCAAATTTTCCCCAGAGTTGGTTTATGCTTTTCCAAATCAACCGTTGTTCCTCGAATGCCAAATTTCGGATGATGGAACACCCAACAAGTAAGTAGAAAATGTTTGACATCTCACCATTTGCTTTTCAAACCAACGTAAGTTGGATCATGGCTTAGTTAGATAGACTTTCTTGTGGCTCTACGGTAGGCATCTTCAAAAATTGACCTAAACGCTCAGCTTTTATATTTGAAAAATCAATTGGCTTCACATTAAATTCACGTTCCCATTTACGAAGCATCTTATCTATCTTGAACGTATCGTGGGTGGACAGAGTAAAAAATGCTGATGTGCTTTCAAAAGCTGTTAAACATTGCATCTTTACCCTACTACGACAGCGCAACTAACTCTGGATGGGTCGTATTCGAGAAGATTTGATCTAAGGTAAGTTGAAATCAGGAATTCCGCTATTGTGCAAACCGCACTTGCGGTACAAACACGTTTGCAAACCAAATATGGAAACTCTTGACATTGGCCCTACTATTTGTTAAGAACATGCTCTTGATCGTTCACTTATGAGGCAGCGTGTAAAGCTTTATGTGTCAGCTGGGAAGATCAGATACAGCTCTTGTCTGCTGAACGAAGATAACGCCGCGGCATGCACCTGACGCCGATCGACCGAGTACAGCCTATCGTCGTGAGCGCTGCGGCAGTAACTATCACCCTTGAATCGGATTGCAAATTCGTTTGAAAAGCTTCGTAGAATGAAATTATCATGTGATTGTGATCAACACCGATGGTCAATGTTGAACGAAGGAGGCCAACAAACAAAAAATATATAGTAAATCGGTCCTCATGACCAGGAAAACATGATAATAGTTGTGGGCATAAACAAGTTTATCTCGCATAAAGTCGTCAACTTTAGATTTGAATATCACTAACTTTTTGAGTTTATTAAACACGCAGTTAAAGAATTCTAAACAGAACGCATGTACACTGAGTAAAAATACGTGCTTCAGCTCTGTTTGAAGTGTAGAATTTCTTTACATGCAACAATGACCTTGATTGCTGCTAGAAGGTGGAATTTTGAATAAATTGATAACAGTAGTAAGGACTTTATATATAAAAATAGATAGTATCACAGTATCCCCTGTGAAAATTTCGTAAGAAACAGTCGTCTGAGGCGCTAAACGTATGTCGTATTGTAAAATCCGTCGGAGAGCTTAAACGCCGTCAAAACTCTAGATTTAAAGGTCGATACGACTGAGGTTTGTATTTATTAATGTTCACGGTTCTGTGTGAGTTTAACGCTCGCATTATGCATTTAATTATTAATATGTTGTCCTTTTTGTAGAGCAATTGAGCATTCGCTACTTATTATTGATCTAATGCCGTTTCTTTGATGAACAGCGAGTTTTGCCTTTGTTGATGATTTCTATTCTATTCCAATTGAATTCGTATCATTCACGATCCATCTCTACCGGTATTACTGATTTGCAAGGATGCAAGGATTCTAGCCAATCACACTTGATAAAGTCGCAACGCAGCAGATAAATTCGAATGATGCCCATCGCCCAGTTTCTTTGAAAGAACTTTCGCTGATCATGTCATCTAGTTTGATGGCGAAACGTCTGCAACCAACTGAGAAGTAATGTGTTGATCATACGCCTCACACTTACGTTACACTGCCCTCGTCAGATTGAGACAACAAGCTCAGTTTCAATAAGTTTCGGAACAAGGTTAATGCGGTTAAAATGACTAACGTTGAAGACAACGGCTAAACATACAACGAATCACCGTGTTCAAATGCATATTCACAAAGTGATACTTCCTTAAGTTCACTAGACGCTTGTAAACGATCCAGCATTTCGTTGCTCACATACCCTGCCAACATACTTCACTTCAGTGTGTTTACTAAGTATGTCACTCAACGAATTTTGTATCCAAATAACACTGAAATCGGAACTTGTATAGGCGTCATTGTGAAAAAGTTCTCAAATGTCATTCATAGACGAAGCGAGCTCAGAGCTCAAACTAATTAATTAATTGTGAGAAAATAATCCCCAGTTGATGACTACATCTGTGCGGTGCTTTTGAAGTTACTTTGGACAGCCGTGACCGAAGAATTGGTGTTAATGTAATACATTGAATCAACTTTATCGTCACGGAATACCATATGACCATCCCAACATTGAAAGTTTCAGCACAGTAGTCCTGACAACAAACCTAGATGATGAATAACGGTTTTGTGAACTGCTGGTGATGATGAATTTAATGTTAAGAAATAATGCGATTTCGCTCGACTAGTGGTCGAATATATTTTGAAATGTGATTGATTCAGGTATTGCTATTCATCATTCAAAAATTGAAGGGGTTACTTGTAAATCACAAACGTGTTTGACAGCAACTTTTGCTTGTTATATTATTCGTTGTTGTCATAATATTCTGTTTTTTTGTGAAGCTATATGCTTTTTAAGCCATTAAAATTGAATTGAATTGAAAAAATGAATTGAATTGAATAACCCAGGAGAATGGATAATAAAAGTTGGCGTTTATCTTTATGGTTCACGTTCAAATGCAAACGTAAAATCATTGACCCAAAATAATATTGAAATGGGGCTGTTTGAAAAGCATTGTTTTTACGCTTCTATTGTTTTAATTAACACATAGAACGGAAACCGGATTATACGCCATATCGTGAGTTTAGTATCAACGAAAACTAAACGAGGTTATTCTATTCAGGCTGCCAATTCATATGTCCAAAGTGTGAGGAATTTTACACGCATATATACTTTCAGTTTCTGCAAACCGGAAAAATTTAAACTTTCGATTTCTTTTGATATGACTTACCGTCAAAATGTGTCTGGAAGTGTTCAAAGTAACATACGGCAGTAGTTGTAGTTGGACTTCTTCGGTTGGTATAAAAATAGCACATCAGCATTGTTTCGTTGCAGAAAGAACACATAGGCACGTGATAAACCAAATTGTATTCGCCCAAACATTAATAACGGTTGATAATATATGGCGAAGGAGTGTGCAATACTCGACCGATCACAAAAGCCTAACGTTTGTACTCACAGAGGTACAGAGACACTTACCGGGCATTTCCATGTCGTTGGTCGCAACAAGCATGATAATATTTACCGTTATCAATTCTAACCAAGGAGTTTTTCCAGTGCTTGATTTGTCAGATTCCCTAACTTTTGCCGTTCAAGATTCAAGATTTATGGTCAAAAAAGCAAATTGCTGTACAATACCATAGGATATACGTATAAAAAATTATATAAAAAAAATCGTTACTTGTATGATCATGTCCATGTTCGTCATAGGTGGAGCAAAAATAATCCTCAATGGCAACACAGACTGAGGGAAAAGAATCTTTGGATGGACGGTAGTTCCGTGCGTTAAAATTTTATAGACAAGGGAATCAATATGTAGGTGGCCAACGCCAGTATAGGCGTCATTGTGAAAAGTTTCTCAAATGTCATTCTTAGACGAAGCATGCTCGGAGCTCAAACAAACTAATTAATTAATTGTGACAAAATAATCTCCAATTGAGGACTACATCTGCGCGGAGCTTTTAAAGTTACTTTGGACCGTCGTGACCGTAGAATTGGAGTAAAGTTAATCGGTTTAGTCAACTATATCTTAACGGAAAACGATATGACGGTCCCAAATTTGAAAGTTTCAGCACAGTAGTCCTGACAACAAACATAGATGGTGAATAACGGTTTTGTGAACTGCTGGTGATGATGAATTTAATGTTAAGAAATAATGCGATTTCGCTCGACTAATGGTCGAATATATTTTGAAACGTGATTGATTCAGGTATTGCTATTCATCATTCAAAAATTGAAGGGGTTACTTGTAAATCACAAACGTGTTTGACAGCAACTTTTGCTTGTTATATTATTCGTTGTTGTTATAATATTCTGTGGTTTTTCGTGAAGCTATATGCTTTTTAAGCCATTCAAATTGAATTGAATTCAAAAAATGAATTGAATTGAACAACCCAGGAGAATGGTTAATAAAAGTTGGCGTTTATCTTTATGGTTCACGTTCAAATGCAAACGTAAAATCATTGACCCAAAATAATATTGAAATGGGGCTGTTTGAAAAGCATTGTTTTTACGTTTCTATTGTTTTAATTACCACATAGAACGGTAATTGGATTGTACGCCATATCGTGAGTTTACTACCAACGAAAACTAAACGAGGTTATTCTATTCAGGCTGCCAATTCATATGTCCAAAGTGTGAGGAATTTTACACGCATATATACTTTCAGTTTCTGCAAACCGGAAAAATTTAAACTTTCGATTTCTTTTGATATGACTTACCGTCAAAATGTGTCTGGAAGTGTTCAAAGTAACATATGGCAGTAGTTGTCGTTGGACTTTTTCGGTTGGTATAAAAATAGCACATCAGCATTGTTTCGTTGCAGAAAGAACACATAGGCACGTGATAAACCAAATTGTATTCGCCCAAACATTAATAACGGTTGATAATATATGGCGAAGGAGTGTGCAATACTCGACCGATCACAAAAGCCTAACGTTTGTACTCACAGAGGTACAGAGACACTTACCGGGCATTTCCATGTCGTTGGTCGCAACAAGCATGATAATATTTACCGTTATCAATTCTAACCAAGGAGTTTTTCCAGTGCTTGATTTGTCAGATTTGCCTATTTTTGCCAGTGAAGTAATAATGCAACTTGTTTATTATCACCACGATAAGTGATGAACTGTAAATTTGTGTCTAGGTCAGATAGAGCGAGTGGTCCGTCTGTCATACCCTATTGTCATGTGAGGAGATCTGATTGAATATTGAACGTTGCTTAGTTTTACAAAGTCGAAAAAGTCCTATCTAACTTTTACTATCCAGAATTTGAAAATGTTGTCAATTTGTAAAACCTTCCTATTACCAAACGTTAGGTGATATGGTGTAAAACACATTAGTGAAATATCCCGATGTCTTGGTGTGCGGAAATCTTGAAAAACAGTTTACTGGGCATGGCATTAACTTAGTGTGCATTTAGTCTATTGCGCTTAATTCAGCATTCGTTTTCAGTCAATTTCAAGAAGTGAGATACTGAAAACACAAATTATGCAGCTTAATCATAGTCATCATAAATGAAAAAGGATATCGTGCATTATATAAAAGTATCCATGACAAAGCAATCAGAATGGGAACCGAAATGTTCTAAATTACCTAGAGGCAACGATTATCTTCATAAATATATGTACCTTCGTATTTCAGTAATTTCAGGCTTTCTTAAGCCCGAACTCATCGAAATCTTATTCGGTGTCGAGACAAATGAAGAAGCTATTCAAAATTAGTTTCGTCTTCGGATATTCTGTTATATTACTCTGAAAATAATGCACTTTGCCTTAACTTTATTCCTATTCCTGTCTGCTTATTCGGAAACTCTCTAATAATAATTCTCGAGACTGCATCTAGCCGTCTGATGGCCTCTAAAAATAGTTCAATCACCATTCAAGAGGGAGGCTTATAACCAGATTGAAATTCGACAGTGATAACACTGATTCATAAGGATAGTTGCCCTGTAAAAACAAGATTCATGACCTCACTCTTTGCAAACGCCAAAATGATGGACCGAATCGTGGCTGAACGCATCGCAAATCATTTTGAAATGTTTGAATTCTGCGCAATACTGATTTAGTAGGAATATTTTGGGCTCTACAAGCCTAAAGTAAATTTCGCGGATTGTACCAAATCCGTAGTCAATGGAGCTTCTCTCCAACATTCATATATCGGCGTTTTAATGGGGTTCGATAAATTTAACAACAATACTATTCAGAAGTAATTGTAAACTCATGACATCTCCTTTAAAGTTCCAGTGTGCATGGTGAAGTACATTTCGACAGCCATGAACGTGTTCACGTTGATGGCGCATTTTAGAACATAAGTCGCATATATTTGCTGGACGATTTACTAAGTTTCATACACGGAAATGAAATATTGTAAGCAGTTACATACCAAACGCTACTTTCCGCAGAAGATATCCAAACCACGAAGCCTATTGAGCGTGATGTGGATTGGGTTGCAAATAATATTACTAGTTTACAAATCGTAGTTTAAAATCAAGGGATTGTACTTTAACTTACATCGATGCAAAATGCTAATTGGGTGCAGCTCTGATAACTTTATCATCCTGACACGTAAAATAAAGGTACAACTCTATCAAAAAGATATGGCTTGCTGTCCAGTAGCAATCTTCATACGCATCCTATATTGCAAGAAAGATTACAAACAGAAAATTGTTATATCGGAGATACTGGAGCTCAATGTCGTCGCGAAAATCACGCCAGTCACCATTCTAGTGTCATGGAGATATTAGTGTGATCCACATTAGAGTACGCGATCAGTGCATGGGGATTTTGGCTCCTCGAGTATATTGCGGTTTTCGATAGATTGTATTACCGTGTAACCAAGCTTCAAGCATCAAGAATTTATGGTCTGGGCTATTCGATATAAAATCAAGGGAATATTGTTTTGCAATCGCTATGATGAATGATAACGATTTCTGATGCAAAGTTTGCTAGTTAAAAATTCGCAGACTGAACAATACGTTCTGATGACAGTTAACCTACAATTTTGCATTTGAGGGTTAAATTGGTGCACACATGTCAGGGGAACAAAATTAAAATTGAATAATTACGAACTGGTTTGGACGCCGTATGGACTATCATGTAGAGGAGAATATGGTTAACTTAAACGGTCCCCACAAAGAGATTCTTAAGCAGAGACTGAAAATTCGTTGCTCAAAATATAGTTCATATAATTCGCTAACAATTTCGGTTGCTATTCGATAAAACCATCCAAATAACGCAATACCACTTTCTATATTTTCTTTAATATAGCGCAGTATGGTCCCAGACTAGGTGTTTAAAGGTATTGAGAATACCCAGCACAATACGTGCACGCCAATAGATGGCCTCACATTGAAGACACTTTTACATTCCTCCGCATACCTGGACACCAGATTTGTCAGATTTTCGTGCCCAGCATTCGACTGCTAGAAGTGCTGGGGAAAACAAGAATTATATTTCGATTAAGTTAGTTATTTAGTGCATTAAAATCAATTTAAATTCCAGCCACCAATACTCCTGGCGATACGGAGGAATATTAGCCACGTGGATCACTCCGCAAAGAATTCACCGTTTGCTTGAAAGAGATTTTAACTTCTTGGAACAAAATGAGTTGTTTTGGTACGTCAATCGTTCGTTGGCGCCAGGGTCCAAAGTGGACGGGAATTACGTTTGCGTGGTTGAGTATTCGATGGGAAAGATCCAATCAGCTCCAATCACAGTCGAAAGTGCAGGTGAGTCTGTAAATAAAAGTAAAATTCCATACTAGATAATTGAGCTCCGTTCGGTTGAATTAGCGATTTTTTGAGTACCTTGTTGATAGTAATTAAGAAGCAAAACATTGGTTCATTTACTTAATTAGTTGGTTTAGGCAAATGAAGAAGAGCACACGTTTGATACGTCGATACACTATTCAGAGCTTTGATAAACACAGTTGGGAAGGAAAACACTTGACGAAGAACATTATCCAGTTAATATCAGTTTCACTCATTGTGTGTACTTACGTACTAACTCCTGCCTTTGGTTCCGCCTGGGACTAGGTCGACAAACAGCTCTTTCGAATCATCCCGATTCTGGGTGAGTCTCTCCAACTTGCCCCACGTCTTTCCCATCTGCTTGACGTCTGAATCGAGGCCCCGGCAAAAGGTATTTCTAGGCCGCCGTCTCTTCCACTTCCATCAGGGGTTTCAGTTGAGGTATTGTCTAGTGATGTTTGATGCAGTTTTGAGGAGGGTGTGGCCAATCCCTTGGAAACGTCTTTGAAGGATGCGTTTGTCAACAGACTGCTGCTGCTTGCATTTCCACATTTTCTGTTTGCTGATCTCGTCGGGCAAGCTGATCTTTTCTATCTTTCTGAGGCAGGCGAGGGTGAAGGTCTGGATTATATTCAGTGTGTGATTTTCCAGGTCTCTGCTTCGTATAGTAGTGTTGGCTTCATTAATGTGTTGATGAGCCGGATCTTCGTGGTAAGGCTGATCTCACTAGATCACCAAATGTTCTGCTGTTGATGGAATGTTGCTCGTGTTTTACCGATGCGTGTTCTGACGTCACCATCTGTTCCTCCAATTTGTCCATAATGCTACAGGAAAGGAGAAACTGTTCACCTTATCCAGCGCCTCACCTTGGACTGTGAAATTTGTCATGTTGGATGCTTTGATCTTGAAAACCTTGCTCTTCTCTCTGCTGTTGTTAAGGATAAGTCTAGTCGAGTTAATTGCAACGAAACTAGTATTTTTGTCGCATCCGTTATTGGTGTTGGTAAGGACAGCTAGATCATCAGCAAGGTCGATGTGGTCCAATTGCTACCAAAGAGTCCACTGTATGCCGATCTGCACGATGTCTATCGATGTCTTTCGATGTCTATCAATAATCTAACAATATTTTGATATTTTTTACCATTCGACCCGATGTACATTTTTGCGGGTTTTGTACAGCGTAGCTTTTTACCTGCATATGAATCTATGAATCTTCATGTTTGTGCCTATAGCAATCAGAAAAAGTTTTAGAATGCGTAAACAGCCTTGTTTCACTCCGGTTCTAACTTCGGAGGTGTCAGTGAGTTGTGTGCCACGAACTATTCCACAGGCTATCCTTTCATATGACTTCCTGGTGAAGTTGGTGACTGCTACATAATGATGTGCAGTGTTGGGATCTTGTCGGGACAGGATCTCTCCTATAGGATTCCCGCTTGTTTGTCACGATAGTGTGAGTCGACAGCGGCTTTCATTCTGTTGAGCAAGATGCGGTTAAACCAATTCCAGGGAAGTAAATCAGCATTATCCCTCGTTAGTTGGAGCAGCAACTGAGGTCACCTTCCATGAAGATTTTGATTATGTTACGTTATTTCTACTCAGCTGGTAAATTTTCTTCTTCACATATCTTGTCGTATAGTTCGGAAAGAAGCTCCACACTAGTTTCCATTTCTGAGTTTAGCGCTTCCGTCAGGATGCTGTGAAGTCATGTAGCCTTGCCAATCTCGATTTACTTATTAACGCTGCATATCTCGTTCCCCGTTAGTGCTCAGCTTCTGACTGGCAGATAGCTTTCGGGCTGGCAATATCTTCGGTGGATTTGAAGGAGCTTGTCTGTTGAGTGACTCCATAAATGTGCTCGATCCACCTCTTTTTCCCTCATTCTTTCTCTTCTCATACTTCTCCATCACTGTACCTCACTAGCCTTACTGGCCTGGCAAACAATTTAGAAATGTCTTAGTGGTGGAATACAGGTCATTGTTGTTGTTTTGATGCACTTCTCCTTCTGCTTCTACGAACAGTGTCTCTACTGCCTGTTTGCTCTGACACTTCGCTTGATAATGTCATTTTTTTCAGAATAATCTTTTTGTCCTTTTGCTGTAGGTGCTCTCTTTCTCCCTTGTTCATAATTGCTTTATCTTCTCTTTTTTTCTCAATAATATGTATTGTGCCTTCTGAGATATATTCGTCGTTCTTGTGTGTTTAAAAAACAGCATTTTTTTGACAGCATTTCCAAGATACCGCTTGCATTGTTGAAGACTTTCTGGCAATGATCATTCCGTTCTAGTTTATACGTAATCCAGATACCGAGATCAATCTTAGAGCTGGTGCAAGTGAAGTTTCCATGACCAAGATTATATATATGCTCGTATTGCCGGCCAAGTTGTAACACTTTAGAGTTGCGTGTGTTGAAACGCATTTGATTTATTTTAAATCGGTTATACAGGGCATACAATTCCTGTTGCAGCATCAAGCAATCTGCAATCAATCTGATTTCCTTACATATTTTTTATGCTATTGGCAAAAAGAAACATCTTGCGCCGTACTACTTGCGCAATATCATTTACGTATAACAAGAAAAGGATAGGCCCGAACACTGAACCATGACAAACGTCGATTTTGACATTGATGGTTTTGATAGAACACTTTCAATGCGGACTCACACATGCCGATCTGTCATAAAATCCATTATCCACGATATTAAGTTTCCTGTTTTCCCATATTGGCAATATATGTTGCAGAAGCAGACTGTGGTTGACCTTATCGAATGCCTTTGATACATCAATAGCAGTGTTGGTCCTGGTGTCGACGATAATCATCGGCCTGACGGCCTCCAGATAATTCTGGCTTTCACTGTCCGACTTTATACCCCTTTCAGCTGGAGGGTCCATCTTCTCTCAAGTCCCTGTTGTGTTATTATTATCTGTTATTATATATATAAAATCGAACTTATAAAATTTACAATTATGGATTCCTAATCTCTAAAACTCCGTTTGGCAATATTACCCATAGTAAAACCCGCTCAACCGAGAGACGTTCAAATTCAATGTCCAACAGAAGAAACAATTATACCCGAAATAACACTCACGTGGCTAAGCGAAATAAACCCCGATGTGCAGCCATCATTCACGTTCGAATTGGCCTCGAGTGAGGATATGCAGATGAATGAGAAACAGTCACTTAATCCAGTCCCCAAGTATGAAGTCACAGACGACCAATGGCTCCTCATGGAGGCAAAAGCGCAAGCGGATGGAGATAACTGGATCCCGAGAACAAATGTCGCTTGGTTGGACCACGGACCGTTTGTGCACAACGCATCATGGGTACAATCGAGAGCCGTTTTTCAATTGAACAAAGGAAATGCCTATTTGTTCCGATTGAGAACAAGCACGTTGTCCGGATTGTCCGATGTGACGAGGATCGAAGAGCGTTCCAAGGAGATTTGTGTCATCCCGGGTTCGTCAAAAAGGCAAACACCGGGATTTTTGCACGTGTATGGAACGGAGAGTGCCACACTGCACATCGAATGGCAAGTAGGTGGAAAACGCGAGCTACAATTCTTAGATTGTCTTAAAAGCTTAACTCGAAAGTTTAGTAGTAATAAAATATATGAACTATATTATGTGGAATTCATGAACCGGAGTTGCGTTCAGATTGATAGAAATTTTAGAATAAAATCTCCTTAAACTAAACGACTGAAACTGAGGGTGTTGTGCTATGCAAAAAGTCCTGTCAAACTTTAGCACTGCTCGGAAGGATATTCGGCAGGTTCAATAAGCACGTTCTCCGACGGATAATTAACACCTATATCCCACCATCAATGGCGTACGCGGTTCAAGCATGTTACCCATGGTAACCGAAGGACATGGTTTTGCTGCAACGCGTATATCACCGCGTTACAAACCTGGTTGCTGAATTACATAACCTATAATACGAGTAGAGGATTGCAACTTTGAACTTATTTGACTTTTCGCAAAGACTTGCCATGGGTAATTTCATCCTGCTGTTAAACATTCTACATACCGTGAATCACCCACGTGAACAATTGTTCCATCAACAAGAAGCACGTGGTAGCATATCTTATGGCTACAATATAACCACTCCTCACTTCAAATCAAATTGTCCAAGGGTCTTCTTTGTTGACCGAGTTTGGTTTATATGGAACTCTCGTTCCCCGCATATCATTTTTGCATCGAACCTGAACATGTTCAATGCTGATCATGACAATTATGTGTTGACCAAATCCTCCCTCGAACCTCAGTACATAAGCTATCGTTCCATACAAACATCATATTTGTTTTTATGCATTTCCGATAGTTTAATTTCATGATTAGTGTGGAGTATTTGCTTTTTAAACCATTAGAACATTGAATACTTTAAATTATGTCGTAACTCGTTTATTTTTTCTAAGCAAACGTAACTAAGCTGCCTATGATTACCATATTTTATTCCCATCATTTCTGTGATCCTGATAAACTGATCGACAGAAAGAGTTGTTCTGCTTATTGTGCCATTCAAATAATTCAATTACTATGTTTCACATTCCTCCTGTCTATTATCAATGCCTGATCAACTCTGCATTTCAGCACATACCGCAACAATCGCTCCCTTTACCGAACAGTCAATACATGCTGAATATCTCTTGTCTTAATTGTGACGTGTCTTCATCTGACTGGATCTGGTACACGAATGATTCCAAGGCCAGTTTTGAAGGTCAAGTGTTTTTTGTCGCTAAAAACAAGGAAAGAATCGCTCGAACGGTTGAACCCTTTCGGCAGTACAAGGTAAACAACATCACTGGTGTGCGAAGTTGATTATTCGTTCAAGACTTATTGCCATGTGATTGCGGTATTTCTAAAGAGTTGAAAACACATTTATCTTGAATTTTCATTTTTGATTTTGATTTTAAAACATTAATTACCATTTGAAAGCATCACATTTTTCCTTGAACTGAAAGATATTGAAATATTCAAGGGTACGATGTTTAGTGAACACCAGTAACATAGAAATTCACAGATTATACATATATGATGTTGTTTAATTTAAAGAATATATTAAGCTTTGTAACATTGGAGTAGGTAAGCTTATCGTGATTATAAAAAGAAACAAAAGAAATTTCTCTCTTCAGAGTGCCAATGACTTTATCTAGATTGTAAGGTTTTTACTGCATCCACACTTGCAATTCATAAACGTTTACGTGCTCTTTCATCAAATGCAAACTGCATACATGGTTTCAGCGTTCGTTGTAAACTGCTAAATTAACGTATGGTGTTGCTCACATCCAACAATGCGACATAGTTTTCGACGTTCAATTTTGATTACCATCCATTCACTATTCCAAGTTGCTCCGAAACTAAGTTGTCTGGACCTGTTCGGATGACTGCAAACTTTCACTAACTGGTAGGGGACTGTAAGTTTGGGAGATTTCAACAACAAATAACATTAGATTTTTCTACCGCTTGACCGACAATCGCATTGTATTTGCATTTGTTGACTCCTTGTATGAATCATATTGAAGATTGTCTTTCCTGATTAATATTGTGTGCGACAATTTGATGGTTTCCGCACTCATTGAAACTTATCTTAGTGTCTTATTTGATGTCGACCAACTTTAAGAAACATGTTGTCGACTGTAAGTGTGAGATGATGTGAGCCACATGTTACAGTGACACTTTATTGGCACATTGAAAGCCCGGCGCGTAATCTCTTTGGTGATATGTGTTTGATCATCGTGGTTCTTGTTGCTAACCTTACTGAAATCTAATGTATCTCGGTGCTCACATCCCCAGCATTTTCGCGCATCAGCAAAACTTTGTTAAACTAGTAATGTTTTTCAGAATGTACGTGCGGGTTGAGTGAAAAACTGTTTATTTTGTTAATGCTTACGCTTTCAGTCTCCTCGCCTGAAACCAATTTTAGTTACCGGTTTTTGCATCGTGGTTCTTTATACAAATTTGTATCGAACAACGTTTTAATAGTCAAATTCTGTCGATGTGTTGCACCGTATGATATTAGTCATTAAGGAAAATTATTCTGTTCAACTGGTTTGAAGTTGGACATGGTTACAATTATTCAAATAATCATTTGTAAATGTTCAGTAGAACAAACCAATCAAGTCAGTACATTTAACAGGTCATATTGTTCACGTTGAGCACAAAAAATTTCAATTACGAAAGAAATTTGGAAAGTATCGGTTATTCCGGTGAAGGAAATCCGGAAATTTCGGTGAAAATCTTGCAAATTAAATATGCCACATCGAATAGCGCGATCGTAGAATGGAGATACCTGGATGATACTAGTCCGTTGGATAATGTCAACGGGTTTCATCGTGGATTCCGTGTCTCTTGGTGTCGCATGTCTTCCGGGGCAAATGAACGGACTTGCCAGGGAAGTATATTCTATCAGGTTTGATTAAATTTTTACAAAGATGATTAACACGAATTCCAGGTAATTAATCTCATTCAAGGTATTCCTTCTGATTCCAGGACATATTTCTCATAGAAGTCCCTGATGTCTACTTGGAGCAGAGGCGACAGAATTCGGATAAATTAGCCCCTGTTGGCTCAGATTCGCATTTTAAAGCAACTGCAGCTTCCAAAGCAAAACACAAAATCTTTGTTAGCAAAAAGAGAGACTCGTTTTTTGCAAGAGTGGAAAATCTTCCCGCTGACACTCACATTCGTATACACGTCAGTGCCATGAATATCCGAAATGTGGGGCCCTTGAGGTAGAGCGTTGCAAGTATAGATATCAAATTATGTTGATGTGTTGCACCGTGTTTTCTTAGAAATGGACAATCTAATCACATTCGATTTTAATTTCACGTCAACAACCAAATATATGCAAATATCATGTGGAACTTTTATGGGAGCTTGGATTATTTGAATGTACGAACTAATTGATAGCTTTTCAACCCTTATAACACTGGGCTCGTTTTACCCAGCAAAACAGCATGCATATCGTTGATAACATCAAAAGCAGGAATGAATATATTTACGTGGGCTTAGATCGAACTATTCTGGTCAACAAGGGCTACCGAATAAAACATGAGGATGCGTACTCTATGGTTACCATGCTTCCGCACAACATACAACGGCGATGTTGAGATGCTTCGAATTACTTCACTCTTATGCATCATGTTCTACTGCACTATGTTTTTAGCATCTGATTGTCTGAAAGCTAATCTCTTGATTCAGAACAGAAACTATATTTTAGCGTTCTAGGTTTGCTAGTGAGAATTCAATAAAGGTTTTGTTCTTGTTGAGAATATGTCAGTTTGGTAGCATCTTTAGCCCCATTCCTCCTGCATTGAATTTCTATAATATTTTCTGAAAGCCATTCAGGAATTGCTTGGACTCACATTGAATTTCGTGTAAAACAATGCAACGGTTATTCATAATCGTTTTAGAGATATTAACTAAAATTACTGACTCAATATTGCACTGTTGTAAACTAGGAAGCAATGCTTCTAAACATTATGACAGACCGAATCGTTGATTGGCTGGATTGTTAACATTTAGAAATCATTGATCTATGTGTTATAAAGTTAGTTTTAATTCTTGAGCTATTGGTCTCCCAAGATTGGCTGTAAATCGTTTTTTCTCAACCACTGGGCCTTTTAGAATCAACATGGTTGAGTATATCTCGTAAAAACTACAACGTAACAATTCAGCTTTCGAACTGGAAGACTTGAGCAACGGTTGTTTTTTGAGTAGAGTTGTGAAGTATTTTTAAATAATATATAATCGATTTGCAGCCATTGGTTTATACATAATAGAGAATTTCGAATATCGATCCAACAGTATCATTGTAGATAATAAAGGTAAGGTTTCGTTGATATGACTAGGAAATAAGTTTGACTTGGTTAAGGTTTATGACGGAAAAACGAATATTTAACATGTATTGGCATTCTAAACATCATCATCTTTTTAATTTCTAAAGTAGACGTTTGGCATATTGGTTGTACGCAGCATATGCAAATGAAAAAATATTGTTCATAAATATTTTTGTGGTGCTCATCTTAACATTTTTCGAGCGTAAATGATGAAAATGATCTTTTACAATGTACTCCAGGATTCAATCAAATGTTCTTCGTGTTTCTGGTTGCAATATTTTTTTAGAAAAAAGCATGATCGCCTAATTTTCTCTCAAATGTTTTATAGTGATTTCAGAACATTCACCACGTTGTTGGAAATACCACAGATGGAAATCACATCAGTGAGCGGGAAGACTGTGTCTCTAAAATGGAAATCCATTGAAAACGTGAAAAAATGTGAGGTGCTGGTGGAAAAAGGTTGGTTACATGAACACAACTTATACTCGCTAATACTACTAATACCTGTAACAGGACATATTAGTAACATTCACAACTGTTCAATCACGATTGTTCGAACTGCTGTTAGTTGCTGAGACTGAAATCTAATCCAGTGTATCCATTGTTTGTGTTCTGGTCAGATTTCAGATACCGGTACAACGCCCAAGTCACATCAGGTTCAATATTGCTTGTATTCTGCCATTAGCATCAGTTAAAGAACTTAAGCTATATCACTCACTCACTCACTCAGTCCTCTCCGTGCCGGGTGGAACATGAGGCGAAGAGAACTTCACGCCAGTGGTTCCTGTCTGCCACTGCTTCCGTTGCCGTGTGCACCGTGAATCCTTGTGCATGTAGTTCGCGTTCCAACATTCTGCACCAAGTTTCCTTGGGCCGTCTCTTTTTTCGTTTACCTTGCCGAAGCCAGTGAATGGCTTTGTATGCGAACTGGGATCCATCCTGCAGACATTACCGAACCATCTCCACCGTCGTCTTTTTTCTACGGTAGATACCACCTCCAGACCAGTTTTTCTCAGGAGCTCTTCATTCAAAGTTTTGTGTGGCCAAAACATCTGTAGTATCCTTCTCAAGCACTTAGTTTGAAACACGTTCATTCTGCGCTCAATAGCAGAGGTCGTCATCCAGCATTCCGACGCATACAGCAACTCACTCAGAACGTTGCTCTTGAAGAGTCTGATATTCGTGTTAATTCTGAGAGCGGAGGATTTCCAAATGGAATTCAGCATGTAGAATGCTTGGTTCACCTTCCTCATCCTTCTCCTGACCTCATCTTCAAAGTCACCATTTACAGTCAGTTTGCTCTCAAGGTAGACTGTATCTGTAACCTCACTGAGCGGTTGACCGTCCACGAACACGGGTGGCAGCTTCGGAACATTCTTCCGAATTACCACCGATTTACCAGCGTTAATTTCTAAACCCACCGTCTTGCCAATTGCCGGTAGTCGATCTCTCTTGTTCTGGATGTCACTGATCTTGCATGCCAAGAAGGCAACAACATCCGTATATTCCAGGTCTTCTAGCGGTCCCGCTGGGGTCCATGGACCACCTGCTGCCCTGCCATCGGTCACCTGTCTCATAATCCAGTTTATTGTTAGAAAGAAGAGTATCGGTGAGAGGATACATTCTTGCCTTACTCCCGTACGAACTTCAAACTTCTCAGTGAGCATTCCATTGCGAGCGACTTGGCATTCAAACTTTTCATAAAAAGCTTTTATGAGATTTACTATCTTTGATGTTATATCATTATGACGGAGGATTTTCCATAACACTGGTCAGTGAACGCTATCGAAGGTATTCTCGAAGTCGATGTAGGCCACACATAGCTCTGCATTCCATTCAAGTGTCTGCTCCAGAAGGACAAAGATTTGGTCAATGCAAGATTTTCCTTTCCTGAACCCGACTTGCTCTTGTCTTAAAATGGATTCAACTGCATTGGAGACACGTCAGAGAATGATTTGGTAAAATACTTTGCTCGTGACTGATAGAAGCGTAATACCTCGCTAATTGGTGCAGTAGCTCAAGTCACTTTTCATGGGAAGTTTGATTATTGTACCCGAACGCCAGGCGTCCGGTACCCAGTACCCCAGATGTTCTGGAATAGGTCTCGCAAAACTTACAGCGTCTCTTCGGTATCCGCCTTGAGCAGTTAGGCATACACTACATCGTCACCTGGTGCCTTCCTATTTTTCAACATCTGGATAGCAAATTGCACCTCTTGAAGGCTGATGGGGTCTGTTTTGACGTCGAAGTCTGTAGCTGCCTCAGGTATATCGACGTTGGTTTGAGGCGATGGGCGGTTTAGAATGAGCTCAAATTGCTCTCGCCATCTGGCTAACTCTTCTTTCGCATCAGTTATTACATCTCCACCCTTGGTCCTCACTTGTTAATTGCTTGTCTGACTACGATTGCAGAGCTTCCGATTAATCTGATATAACGTTTCCAAATCATTTATTCGGCACTCCTCTTCTGCTTGTTGTGTCAGGTTTTTCGCATAATGTCTTTTGGCCTTCCTCGCTGATTTTTTAACCTCTTTATCTTTCATTCTATACTCTTCTTCTGTACTCTTCTGTACATGTTTTCGTTCTTTTATGAGTTGACAGGTGTTGACGAGATCCTCGAGGCATTGCCCCTCTGTCTGTACCCGAGGAATTTTTTACGACAGAATTTAGTGTGCGGTTGAAAACATCAATCGTCATTGAATCTTTGGACCGTGAACTGATTTCCTTTCTCAGGATGTTGTCAAAAGCTTTCCTCGCTTAGCTTATTCACATTTAACCGGGGGCTGCGCTGAATTCTCATATTTGCCCTTCTCAGTTCCAAACAAATCGTTCCCACAACCAGGAAATGGTCGCTACTAATATGCGCATCACGCATGACCCTCGCATCTCGTAACGAGCACCTCCATTTACCATTTATAATCATGTGATCAATTTGACTTTCTGTTCTGCCGTCCGGAAAAGATCAGGTTATTTTATGGATGTTTTTGTGGGGGAATAGGTTGCCACCAACGACAAGATCTTTCTTTTTGCAGACGTCAAGTAGCCTCTCCCTATTATCATTCTGTTGGCAAACACCATGCACTCACCTGGTACGCTCCCTCCCAGTAATTTCAGTTACGGTTCCAGCGTTAAAATCTCCCATTACCACCAGTAGGTCGTGCTTTGGATGACCCTCAAGACAGATTGCATGACTTCGTAAAACCTGACTTGTTTCTCTTGGGCTGCATCTTCGGTTGGAGCGTATGCTACCACAATCGAGAGTTTTCAAAAGCTCGAGTTTAGTCTGGTATAAAGGAGTCGCTCGTTCACACACTTCCATTGCATGATCGTACTGCTGGTCTTTCTGCTTCCAAGCAGAGCGACTGCACCATGATGGAGGTTATCCTGCCTTCATGACAAGATAATATTTTCACCGCTATCTAGCTTCCGCTGTCCAGCGCCAGTCCATCTTACCTCGAACATTTCAGATATACTCAGATCATAGTAGAATACCATTCCGAAACGCTAAAATCTCACCGGAAGCACAGGACCGGTTTCGAGGTTTATGCCTCTCATCAACTATGCGTATCCGCTGGACTCTTCGCGTTTCGAACTAGTATTTGTGTAGACGGATTGCGCAATGTGAACTGAAGTTCGCGTCTACTCGTTACCTTATAAGTAGCTGAAGGGACTAAACAAAGTCCCAACTGATCCAACGCGGATACGCATAGCTGATGAGAGGCAAAAACCTCGAAACCGGTCCTGTGCTTCCGGTGAGATTTTAGCGTTTAGGAATGGTATTCTACTTCGAACTATCCAGGGGTTGTAATAACCCTCGCGGCAATACGCCGTTGGATCAGTTGGGACTTAGTTTAGTCCCTTCAGCTACTTATAAAGTAGCGAGTAGACCGACTCAGACCACTTGCGCAATCGTCTACACATCTAGTTCGAAACGCGAAGACGTCCAGCGGATACGCATAGCTGATGAGAGGCAAAAACTCGAAACCGGTCCTGTGCTTCCGGTGAGATTTTAGCGTTGCGGAATGGTATTCTACTTTGAACTATCCAGGGTTGTAATAACCCTCGCGGCAATACGCCGTTGGATCAGTTGGGACTTAGTTTAGTCCCTTCAGCTACTTATAAAGTAGCGAGTAGACGCGAACTTCAGCTCACACATACTCAGATCATACCTGTTGAGCTCATATATGGCTTGAGCCAGCTTGCCAGCTTGATACAGCGTTCAAACATTCCGGCAACCAAATCTTATAAAACAAAATATTCATTTGCATGCTTTTCCGTCATTCACAAGTCTTATAGTTCTTTTCGGCGCACGGAGGTCGACCATCGAGCTGGAAACTACCTTTCGGCTTTCATCTCCATCCGTCATGAGACCTTTTGTAATGTTTTCGTCACTACTGTAGCCATTGACAAGTAGAATTTTCGTATCTGTTGTCATCATTTCCGTAGCAATGTAGGTTTAACGGGATAGGGTTGCTAGCCCTAAGCCCAACCCTCCACCATACTCAGGTGCGATCGTGACCGTCCTTGGCGGAGTTACTTAAGCTATATATCATACTGGAAATGCTGAACGGATTAAATGTTTCAAAAAAGTTGTGTTTAATTCATATTTCTTGTTGCTTTCATGCTTATATGTCAGTAGACAAAAATATCTTTTTTGGAATTGCGTTTCTGTTAATTGGAAATTTCAAACAGAAAAAGTCTTTTAGAAATCACATTTAACTTCAAAATGTAGAAGCATAGCTCGAGGCATAATTATTTCGTGATATACTGGAAAGCGAATAGGGTGTTTTCAATAGATGCTATTGTGCTTAGGTATTATTAGATCATTTTTGCGAATTTTTGTTTGCAAGTGTGTTGAAATTTTATCTATTACTCAGAAGCGAAAATGATCTGAAGAATCAGTCGACACGTGAGGAATGACTGTTTTTAAATCTGATTGTGACTTTCAAGAGTAAACTTGAATTCCAGGATATCTTCTCGACCATCTTTCTGTTTCTGATGTAATTCGAAAGAATATTGATTCGATAATAAATAATAAACTTTGTTAATATTAACCACGCGGCAACTCATAAAATGTGAGTGAAATATTTTGAAATAATTGTAATTAATTCATATTTCTTGTTGTATTCTTGCCTATTTAAATTATGGCAGTAGATAAAAATATCTTTTTTGGACATGCGTTTCCGTTAATTGAAAATTTCAAACATAAAAAGTTCTGCTAAAAATATCTTTTAACTTCAAAATGTAGAAATATGGCTCGAGGCCTGATTATTTCGTGAAATAATTGAAAGACGAATAGGGTGTTTTCAATAGTTGCTTTTGTGCTTAAGTATTCTAAGATCAATTCTGCGAATTTGTGATTGCACGTTTTCAAATGTGTTAAAATGTGTTGAAATTTTATCTATTAGTCCAAAGCGAAAATTATCTGAAGAATCCATCGACACGTGAGAAATGAATGTTTGTATATCTGAACGTGACTTTCAAGAGTAAAAAAGAATTCCAGGATATCTTCTTGATTTCCATAATAATCGACTAGCTTTCTGTTTCTGATGTTATTTAAAAGAATTTTGATTTGAGAATAATTAATAAACTTTGTTATTATTAACCACGCTGCAACTCATAAAATGTGAGACTAGATATGACATGAACATGCTTTTTTCTGTCAACTCACACTGAGCTGGATAAACTTTTCAATCACAGTGAACGAACTTCGTGCAAACACAGTAAATGAATCGACTGGAATTAGGACGGATTGTGTGCTACAGAAAAATAAACCAATGGCGAGGGTAGATGCGCTGGAACAGAATACGTATTATCAAATTTCTGTTCGACTCGCGGACGGAGAAAATAATTTTTTATGGGGCAATACAATAACTGTTCAAACGAAACTAACTGACCAAGGTACGGTTTTGTTGGTTTTGAATATATGTGAAAGTTCGCAGTCATATTATGAATTATTCGTTTTTTATATCACGCACAATTTTTTCCATAGCAAGCAACATATAGTGTTATCACGAGTGGTGATTCTGGATTGACTATACTCTGGGGCGCTAGAAATAGCATTTTATTACCCATAATTATCAAAACTATTTTAATCTCACATTAGTGATTGATAATTTAAAATTTGACAGTCGTCTTATTAAAATCACGAATAGCATAAGCTCAAATAAAATCATATATTAAGCCAGCATGATCAAATTGCCAATGATTCATTTCTGATGTATTTACAAAGAAAGAAAACAGCGTACCTAAAGAAGAGTAAATTTACGGAGCAGTGCTATAAAAAGTTGTTTATTCCGACCATGCTAATATGCAATATTCGTTCAAGGTGGCGAAAATTGCCAAACATTTGTTCGGTGCAGTCGATTTGAGAATATTCTAATTGTGAAGTCGTTATATTCCGAGAAACCTGAATATATTCTATAATTAATGAAAATTAGAATATTATTGATAAATTCAACCAATCTCAACCGCAAAAAATCGTGGTCGGGCCATGGAGCTTAATTTAACTAAAAAATATTTTCGCGTCACCCCAACTAATTATTCATTCAAAACCGCAATAACATTTGTAGTCTAGATGAAAACCACCATTTTTATTTTGCATGAAAATGTTATTTTTTATCTATGTCCAGATTTCATTCTGAGTTAGCTTTCACTACTTTAAGAGGCAATGCGATCGACGGCCTAGCAATGAATGATCGGTTCAACCAACGGCACCATCTTCAATATTATCAACGTTTTAAATCACAGGAGTGTGACATAATCTCAAATTACATAAATTTTGTCATGAAAGCTGTTGCATCATTGAAACAAAAACTGCATCGGATCAAAGTTTTAATCAACGACAATCAAGAGACTGCGAATGAAACTAGAACAATCTTTCCGCGGCAGAAACATGGTACCAACTGAAGAACTGACATTGTCTATCAAGTCAGAAATAAAAAGCTGCATGTAGATGAGGTTATGAGCTATAAAAGACACCAGCATCGAATGGAGGTCACTGAGAATAATTTGTTGACAAGATAGTTTGCGAATGTTGTCTAAATGCTCGTATAATGAACTTAATCTGGACTTTGTGGGTGAAAATGTAATGAATATGCAAAACTATCCCATCTCAAACATCCCAGTGTGTGACGATAGAGGGTCTTTAAAAGGTTTGCTAATTTGAAGAAATGCAAACAATCCTGCCTTGGCAAGGTAAACTATATCCACGTGCCATAGTCCTCTAATTTGATAACTTCGATGGGTAGATCTCGAAGCGTCAAATTCAACGGACTGCGTTCATTTTCGCTCCCAATCGTGAAAAGAATTCTCCACGGTGAGTATGTTTCTCAATTCTTTTTCCAAGTTAGTTATCTCCTCTTCCCGACCAATACAATTTTATTATCAAGTAAGATGATGAGGTAGTCATTGGATGTGCTGTGACTAGAAACAACTATTCGCATATGCTTTTAGCTGCACCAGATGATATTACAACATGTTCTAAATGAGAGCTGCTTGTTTTTAAATATGGAAATATGTTCACAAACTACATCTACCTAAATACGTGGAAAAGGGCCTGACGCTTTTTGTAGCAATCACCAGCGATCAAGAATTAAATCATCATGTTTAACGAAGAAAAATTGTCAGATATCATGCCATGATAAGTGTAATGGCTATTACAAATATTGAAGTACCAAGCAGGATTTGCTTGACCGACTTTGATGAATTGCATATCCTTCGGAAAAACTGATAATTACTGGTTCGCAAGTGTCGTTGTAGGTCTTTTCCGTGAATCTTTCTCTTATGTTGTGTGAGATTGTGATCCGCAATTCGCACTTCGAAAATTAACACCTATATCAGGCCAACAATGGAGGACGCTGTTCAAGCATGGTCCACATGGTTACAAAAGGACATGACGTGCTGCAACTCCTATACCACCGCGCTATAAAACTGGTGATCGGACTATACAACAGCCCATACGAGGAGAGGATTGCAACATTGAAACTGTTTGACGTTTCGTAGCGTCGTGTCAGGGGTAACTTGATCGTGCTGTTCAGCATTCTGCATACAGTGGATCACCCACTTGAACACCTATTTCATCGGCAAGAAGCACGTGGTAGTAGATAGCATTGCTACAAGTTTATTATCCCATACTCTATATCAAATTGTCAAAGGTTCTTCTTTGCTGTTCGAGTTTGTTTTACATGGAACTCTCTGCCCCCCACATATCATTTGTGCATCAAGCCTGAAAAATGTTTAAGCCTGAACGTGACAAGTATATGTTGACCAAAACTAACCTCGCACCTAAATACATAAGCTGACTTTCCGTATCGATAAAATGATTGTGCCGTTTTTATGCATTCCCTATATTTTTAATCTATGCTTACTGTAAAATATTTGCTTTTTGGACCATTACATCTTTGAATTACTTTGAATTATAACGTCAACGCACCAGCATCCATCCAGCCTGTCCGCATCAAGATATCTCCGATAATAGGCAATTGAACAATTGAAAAAATGTAAACTTCGCGATATTTAATTCTCATGTCTGCGCGAATATGTAGGGTTAATTTGTCCTAGATATTTACTTAATGCAGAAATGTTGATGTTCAAAGAGAATAGTGGACATGAAATTTCATATTCCATCTATAACACCAAGATTGTCCAGGCATTTACACGAGAAAGCAGATTCTCACTTATCCACTGAAATGTTTTAGTGGAGATCATGATGCTGATGATCTCTCGATGTATGCAGACGTAACATTTCATTGAGCCTGTTGAATATCATCTACAATTAAATCAAGTCTCGCGTTTTGAAAGTCCTTGATGTTCGTTCGCTTGGCAAACTCGTTGGTACGCATGAAATAAAGATTTCTTCAGACAAAAATCAATAATGTAGAGCAACCAAGACAAGTACATATTCTTCAAGAATAATTTATCCGCATTATGTAATCGGAAATTTTTCAATATTAATCTGTCCGTTTGCGACTGCAAAGAATAAAATTAATTGTTTCTTTGCATAAAATATTGGTCGATTAAAATATGCATATTTTTGAAAACAACAGTTTATGAAAAATTTATACGGTGCTTATGAAGTCGTTTCTGACCGAAAACAGCTGGTGCTTTCCTTCCATTGGAATAAGCTCTCAAGGACGATTCATGGTTATTTTTCGTCAGTGAAACGATTAACCACTTAATGTGAATATCAACTTCAAACAGCTTGAAAAACATTTCTACAGCTTGCGAAAAATGAGTCTGATATTTGTTTAATGGTTAATATTTTTGTGCTGGTCGACTCTCAATGCACAAACACTCGACGTTATTAAGATTCAACAGTTAAGATGAACGCTAATTTGCCAGAATTTCAAATTAATCATGTTAAATTACCGTTTTCTGGTCTCTTCACAGACCTACCGGAAGCGCCGATAAATTTAAAGGTCACATGTAGCTCTACTACTGTCATGCCTTCCATGGCGTTTCTTGAATGGCAAATGCCTAAATACGCTGAACTTCAAAGCGAATTCTCAATCGAGTGGATTGTCGGTTTAGACAGAGACACAAATGCTCACTTGACTGGACAATTGCAATATTTGACCGAGGCGAATCAAACACAGTATTGGATCAGTCTGAATGCGAATCATGCACGAATTGCTGCGATTCGTCGCAACCTCTATCCTTGGAACACAATCTCCGCGAAACGAGCGCTTGCCTTTGAACAATGGCTGGACCAACATGGATTAATGAGTTATCGCGCTGCGTTATACTTGAATGCCGATTTAGCGTATCATTTTCGGATTGTTGCGAGAAATGTACTTTCACAATCAGAACCAACCAATGTTCAACCGCCGTTGGATTCCAATTCAATCCGAATGTGCTGCACCCCACCCAGGGCTGTTGATGTTTCACCGAAATGCCTTCAAGTGTATGGGCCAGCGCCAAGTGTTCTCGCCGTGGAATGGACAGTAAGCGTTCCATTCACATAAGAGTCAAGTAAAATTTTCGCGAAATTGTTATCGATACATCTAATTGAAATAAACCTACATCGGATTAAATTGAGATGAGTTCTTAAAATGAGGGCGATCGATAAGATGTTAGAAAATCAGTACGAAGATACGATCAATATGCTGAGGTGGAATATTTACGTTAAAGTAGCAAGGAATAGATACCCGTATATGCACGCATTTCGATCATACAACCTACGACGTGCTGTTTGCAGTCATCTGGTATTGACACTACTACCACTATCCCCATGCCTGAAACAGTGAACATATTTTAAACATGGATTAGATATCCAGAGTATGGTGTTTCTCATATCCCCCGTCATCAAGCGAGAAAGTGAGATTAGGTTCAGTGAGCCTTTTTAAAGTGATAAGTGGTAAACAAATTTATAATTTGAAGCCACCGTTTAATATAGTTCGTACAACAAAGATTGAATTAGAGGTTTAAATTATCAGATTAGAGGATGAGATTTGTTTGATTTAGTTCAGCTCGAATTATACGAAAAGAACGGCTTGTATTGCTAGATATGTAGTGATTCTACGATGAAGTGCTTCAAAGAAAATAAACTAGTCTTCAATCAACCCTTCATTTTTCTTATCATAGCTCTTTAAACGCTTCGCCTGGAAACCGTGTCAAACTTTTGCTAGTGATAGTCTCTGTTCACAATATATACACATATAATAGAATCGGGTTAAATTTTAAATTGTCGTATAGAACGAAAAATAACGGGGAATCGAAAATATTCCAGCAGTAGCGTAAGTAGCGAATAAAACAAGCTACCTGCAAATTTTGCCGCTATCAGGTGGATAGAGTAAGATTGGGTTTAGTGAGCTTTGTAACAGTTAAAAAGTAGTAAACTGGGTTAGTTTTAGAAGCCACTGTGTAAAAGCTAGCTAGCTGCTAATTTTATTTTAAGAGATCTAATTGACATATTGGGATGCATATCCCATGACTATAATCTCCACTTCAGGGTTGGGTAATGCGTCACACGGCGTACAGAGTGATGAAATATCCACAATCGATGGGCAACGTTGCACCTTGTAAGCTTGTTCTAAGTGTAACAGCCGACAGCTGTGCCTGTTACAATTCAGAAAAGTTGCGTGGTGTATTACACGTGCTTTCTACCTCGTACGGTGAATGTTCAGAACCATCCTAGCTCTTTCACAC
This sequence comes from Atriophallophorus winterbourni, assembly GCA_013407085.1. Taxonomy (NCBI): domain Eukaryota; kingdom Metazoa; phylum Platyhelminthes; class Trematoda; order Plagiorchiida; family Microphallidae; genus Atriophallophorus; species Atriophallophorus winterbourni. Next base: position 28,632 of record JACCGJ010015953.1, read on the forward strand.
AAGTCTCCGAATGTCATTTGTCTGATTTCAATCACCCATAGTTTAGATATGTGGGAGATGAGTTTACTTCAGACACAGCTGCTATTCAATGGCATATCTGATTCGTGTATTCCATTTTTCCAAACGCTGATTTAGAAAAGGTTCGTTTGTGCAGCTCAGAAAAAAAACTATTCAGAAAAATACTAGATCAACTTCAAAATCAAGTGGTAACAGTACGTAAGTTGTAAATGCTGAGAAACAGTGCTGGAAGCCATTTGTAAATGGAAATTGCTCGCACGTATAGCTAATTTTGACCTAATAGGATAGAGAAAATTTAACGTTTTCAATCGCTTTCTTTTTCTCAAGCTCCCAATTTTTCTAATATTATCAGCTGTATTGTATAAATTTTTTGAGTAGAGCATGCGATAGCAAATGTCACTACACAAATGTTTTATGGCGTTAGAAAAACCATTTTGAACGTTAAAACAATAAAACAAGTTAAGAAACTACACTTAACATCGGTGGACTCAAAATACATCTTTTAGCGTTCAGCACACTAGATGGATTACCGGACATCGAAATAAGACACAAGCGTCTTGAACACTTGAGAGAGAATTCCTCTGTGATTCTGTTGTGGAACATCGTTTGTCGTTTTAAGAAACCGATTAAACAATCACTTGCAAACATAAATTTGTTTTACGAAATGCACTTATTAACCAACCACCGAAAACTTCCCTTGTACCTAAACCCTGATTTCCCATTTTCACTTCAAATAGCCAATACCTGGAATTTTGCAAAACGGACCGAAATTCCACTACTTGGTTGAAGTTGAATGTTTGAATTGCGCAACGATCAGCTCACTCACTGTGAAGCTTCCGGGAACTGTGAGTAAGGTGGAGATCTCCACGGCTACTCAAACCAAACTCAATCATCACGGTGTTTCCACAGTGCATTACAATATACTTCCGTTCAAAAAATACAAGGTAGTCAATCTAATATGACATAAAGAAAATTAAATGAATCAAAACATTTTTTAATATTTTAATTTCATTTTTAATAAATTAATTTTTTGAATTCATATTAATTTTCTCATTTACATGCAATTCAATCACACTCCAGGACCGGCTTCGTGTTGCATCCGATATAGATACGCATGCCTTGAAACAGTGGAGAAATGGTAAGGTAGTTGCGCCTAGGATGGCACGGCCAACCTATTCAATCCCGTTGCAACTAAATGAGGATTTTTTCTAGCCCATACAAATATGTGGCAAAATATGATTCAACAGGTCGACCGTGCCAGCCTTATCCAATGGTGGCTTACAAGCGCAACTTGATATTAATATTATTTTCATTATTATTGTTGTGAGTAATTAATCGATCTCAATGTTCTCAAAATCTATTTTTAGTGTGATTAGTGATTATAAAAGATGTCTCAGTTTGAATATCACGAATCTTGTTCACGAGCATAACCACTCAATTTGAGTTCGTCTATTCTTGCAATTTTTTATTGTATTATGAGTTAATTATATGCAGCACCAGTGGTGTTACCATGTGAGTATAAAATTATTGGGAATTCGGCGGCATCTACTCGCCGTCCTCATTATTTATTGCATTGTTTTCCACTTTTTTATTGATCTCTGATGACTTCCCTGGAATTTTTCAAAGGAACTTTGAAAGTATGTAAAATGGTCATGTGGTTGAGGTAATTCGAGATATAGTCGTCTATCCTAAATGTGAAAGATTGATCGTGCTCTTTTCTTCTGATAACGCTTGCACACTGCATAAGTTATTCTTGGCCAGTATATCGCACAATTTTTCTAAGTTTTATACCTCATACAAATTGCCATTCAAGGTTGCAGTTTCTGCATTGAATTCATGGGGTGGCCTGAAATCAATCAATGAAGGATACTCCGGAGAAGATGTTCCCAACATACGCCCATATGATCCAGGCGCGATTAGAATAAGCTCCACTCAGGTGACCCTGAAATGGGCTGAACCAAATAGCGTGACCTTGGCGACAGAAATTCACGGTCATTACAGGGGATTTCGCATTTCGTGGTGTGCGGAAGAGGTGAACGTTCCCGCTTGTCAAAATGTGCAGCATGTAAGTGATTCATGAAGATCGTTTGTACTTTTTCGTGAAGAATGCATAAGCTTAACAACGATCATTTCAGGTGGAATATATTGTGAATAACTGGCACGAGGAAACCAATTCCAAAAACACGCAATCGAACTGCTCAAAAATTGAAAATAACAGCGGTCAGAATAGCTGGAACTTACAGATTGGAAGTCCTGTTGCATTTTCAAATGGATATTACTATGCGATACTTAAAGAATTACCTGAAGATACCTACGTTAAAGTTTGGCTACAAATATTGAACGTCAAATACGCTGGACCATCTAGGTACAAATTGGATTTTGTGCATGCGAAATATTTTATTATTATATCAGAAATGCGTTGAGAACATTTAGAAATGTACATTATCATGGTTAACTCAAATCAAATGCCGCTAAATGATTAAACGTTAAGTACAAATGATGCGACACCTTTTCGACTAAAATCCTAATTCAAAGTTGTATATTAATTTAATGTTGATGATTAACGTTAGGATGCTGTTATCCGAATTCGCCCTCATGACATGGAACATTCAGCGAACAAACCTTACAGCAGAGAAAACACAAAATTGAACTGATCTCTATGACAGTATCAAGCTGTCATGCATGACATAATCCTTTTACCGCTTAATTAAGCAACAAATTAAGGGTTTCTTTTTCATCCACTATATCAATTGCATTCGCGACAGACTCAGGAGTGGTAAACAGGATTTAGGGAGTCTAAAGTATGTTTTGTTAAACATTTGAACACTTATTTTACCATGTACCTCATTATGGTGTGTATCTGAAACGTACTTCTAAATCTAAATTTCGAATTTCGTAATAGTGATGTTTCGCATTTCGGTGGTATTTTCATATGTATCTTACGATCTTTCATTACTAATTGGATTATTTGAATTTATCACTTCGTGTAATTTTTGAATGTAGTCCGTTGCGAAACCTAGTCATAAGTCCCACCGTAAACAACTTAATTATAATTGCACGAGAAAAGCAGCAACCCAATTCTGGTTATATTTTCTTTAGCCAACAAATCTACATCAAGACAACCAAGAAACTTCCAGGCTTACAGATGGCAATCGCCGAAAATATTTTTTTGAAAATATGGTGGGATCGTGAGACGATGAATATCGATAATAATTGTGTAGTTCACGTGGATGTTTACGAAGGTAAGCGATTAATGATAGGATGTGCTCAAACGTATGTTCAACTGTTCAGTTTACTACGCTGAAGGTTTGTGCTTTGATCGGTAAACATGGTCAACCGATTTTGCTTCTGCATATTTAACGATGACTTAGATTTTTATGTTAAACAGCAATTTGGCTGAAATATACATCACGCAATACCGAATAAGAACGCATGGACAACCGTGTAGCTGCTTGTACGAGATATGATGTAGGTACCGTTAGAAATTTGGGCCTCTTTCGTTCGATGTCAACTATGGATGTACATCACAAGCGCAGGAGGGTTTCATACTCAACAGCTTTCCGGATGAATAAACAGTTCGATTAGAGAGAAACGATCTTCCCCTAAGTGGTAACAGAGATGAACAGTACTCGGATGAACGATGTGAGTTACACACTGACAGTGTGATCCATTACTAGCGTCCGAGAGCAGGATATTTCTTCAGATTGCAGGTGACTTTTTATTTAGTGCGGCTAGGTCGGTTCAATATCATTAACTAGTTGTTGCCCATGCAGCAAGTGCATCATTTGCAAGATACCATCAAAACAAAAGAAACAGCTGTGTTTGACATATATGGAAATAATACCGTTGCATGACGAAGTCGAATATAAATTTGGACTGCATTACATGACCGCGACTGCGGTTGTTTAATCGAGTTTGAGTCTGGAGCCTGTTTCATGAATGGATATAAACAAGAGGTAGTGTAGGTTTGAGATAGGGCTTCCCCTGCCTTAGATGCCCCACTCATACACTTTCGCAAACTTCCCCGTCAGCAAAACGGTTGAATATTTGTATATATAGACACCAAGAACGTCAATTAGCCTGCGTAAGATTACTACAGATGAATCATTAATTCGGATGTCGATGTTGGATCAGATTGGTCTATCTAACCTCTTCATTTACAGTAACGCGCAATACAATTTTCATCTCAATGGCGTGCATGAGCTTGAACAAATTAACGGTATTTACACAGACAAAACGACTAGTTTTGAAATTCCAGAATTTATGGGGACAAAAAGCACACAGATTCACAATTTCCGTAGCACAGTGAATAATCGTTCATTCAAAAGAAATAATATATATAATCATGTTATACCACGCATAATTCAGTTGAATACTTGCTGTGAGTTAATACGTTGGTGTCGTCAAATCTTTAAGGAACAAATCCGTGTCCAAATTTTGGATGAATGCCTCGACACTGGAAGGAGTACGACTATTTTCGGGGACGGTCTTTCAAACGAAAGATACAGTGACAGCTAATACAGCTAATACGGGGATGGGGAATTTGCAGTGTCGCTGTGTGGCTGCGTGCATGTTGTTACTCACAATATTCGAATAAATATCTTGAATGATGATGTGCGGTATGTACGATTTTGCATGTCAGTGTCATATCACTCAAATGGCTTTTTTGAAGGGAATGGGGAGCCTCAGTTTCTGCAATCGTTCCTTGTACGTTAGTTTCCGGAAACCACTTACGAGTTTGCTTGCACGATGGTATATTTTGTCAAGCGAATAAATATTCTTTTTTAACCAGGGAGTGCGACCATGCGATAAATGCTCCATGGTTGCAATTAAGGAAACTGTCATGATGGTTGGCAACGTTCCATGCGAGAAAGTTTCGAAATTCCGTCGCAGCATACCTGAAAATCTTAGAAGCACGCTTGTTAACGATCTCAAAACGTAAGGTGCTGCTGTAAACCAAGAATTCAAGATCCCTTTGCGACTCCGCGCAGCTGAACATCGTCTGCTAAAGTGAAATCGGTAATTGAATGGCTTACCTATTTGCAACATCTTGCATTTTCAGCATGTGGTGTTCAGACTAATCACGATTAAATATTTCATTTAACATTTCAAATCGTACAACACATGCTAATATGTCTTACTGACTTCTCTCAATTCAGAAACACAATTTACTAACGAAAACCCAAGAAACTTTTTGTTCTGGACGTACACCCTTGAGGATGCCGATTCCGGTGAAGTTTGGATAGGGGGGTTGAATCACGAACGCAATTATAATATATCCGTGCGTGTGCTCAACGCTTTACAAACCATTTATGGTGGAATGGTTTACTTTTCACCAAGAAATAAACGTGAGTTGACTATTTTTGCGATTCCAAGAGTTGTATTGGCTTTTGTATACCCGCGGCGATGGTGTTTTCGTACAGGACATCTCGAACACATCGGGTGCCCGATTTTATCTGCACGAAGATGTACAAGTGAAGAAAAAAAAAGAGATGTACATATTAGTACTCCTACATTTTCGAAAATCCACTTCAAGTCTAATGCTAAAAGAACGATACAAATGTGTACACATTGCACATGAAATTAGTCACATAATACTTGATGCAAAGTCTTTTGTTAGAAGTGCAGGGTAAATAGCAGGTGAGTAGTGCAGAAGATGAGGTAATATACAAGAATATATGTAGTGAGAAATCAGCTTAGATTTAATGCCGAGAGAAGGAAGACGAAAAGCGTATAAAGAATGAGTACGAACTTCATTGAGTAGAGTGGTTATGTGTACGGTCCCAGTAGGGTTTTCTGATATGATAACGCCATGTTACTTAATATATTTCCCCGTAGTCAAGTGTCCGGATTAAATTATAGATAAAGTAAGATTACTGAAAATTGCTTCGCCACACTCACCACATAGATAAATGAACACAAGTTCAGAATAGTTTACAAGATTTAAAAATAGGCATCTTTCTTCAGACAATGTAGTAATTTTACATAAAGCAGCAGGAAGCTGGTTCAAAGAGCCATTTCTGGGTACACATATGTAATAAATACATCGTCTGCGTATTTGAAAATGAAAGCTAAAGTTGTTTGTGGAAATGCAGCCAGGTATGCTGAAAGAAGAAACGAGATAGAATTGCTATTTGAAGCAGCCTTTACTCAGCGGGGAACAAAGAAGGACGTAATCAGACAAAATTTCGCCCACCGAACAACGTGATAGGTTTTTGTATATAATTTTCACAACGTTGATGCATTCTGCACGATACTGGGAACTGTATGAGAACGATAAGGGAACAATATTCACGAAAAGAAATTGTTATAACTGTGGGGTGTTGCACTGGCCCAGCCGTCAGTCAGGAAACACAACCAAGCTTGAACTCGTGTACTGGCCGAATGACCGAATAACACAAAGTTGTACCGTGAATGATAATAACAATATGCACGAACTATCGATCTTGATTGATGATTAATCGATAGTTCGTTCACTGTCAATAATCGACTCACTATTAACGATCAATGTGGTGCACGCGAGGCATGGCACGTTCGCTGCTCCGCAGCACCTCCCTTTTCCGAAGTCTGTATAACCAGGTTTTCCCTTTAAGGGTAAATGTTCAGCCGATTCACGGGGTATCGCATGCGTTGCGATCTTCTTAATGGTTTGCTTGTGTTGGCGTTATGCTTCGTTATCGACTCTGTGTCTTGTGATGCGGACTGTGGCAAGCCAAACGTGTCTAGTTATAGGTGTAATGGCGTTTTACAATTTTTAGTCTGGTTCTCAGTAGACTTTGTCTGGCGACTTCTGATGTGATTGATATGTCTTATTTGTATCACTCCCTTAGAACGGACTTCATAGAAAACGGTTCCGACAGGTTGTATAATAACGGCAGGCTCCCAATATGAGCCGTTCCTTCTGAACATATGTACATAAACCATATCTCCAGACTTGTAGACTCTTTTGTGTTTAGTGGGTGCGTCAAGGTTTGATTGAGTGTCCAATTGTGGATTAGCATTCGGAAGTATGGCCTCATTTGCTGTTCGTATGGGTTGTCTCAGAAGACATTCATCTGGTGACAGTTTATTCGGATTTGCTGGATTTTCAAAATCTAACACACGAGCAATGCCATCTTCTGCGGTCACCTCTAAAACCAGGTGATGCATTTGACCCACCTCGTGGGCCTGGTGCGCCAAGTCCACGCCCAAATCCACGACCGCCGAATCGCGAGGTGGTCGACCACTTTCATTTAAACGATCCGTGAACGTTACGTTGATTCCAGATTTGTCGTTTACCGGAATTTCCTTGCTGTGATGCTCATTCAAATCTTTTTCTTCAGAAACCTCAACAATTTTGCGGTTTTCCACGATGTTTTCAAGAACGTCTTTTCCATCATTAGCTTTTCGTGTACCCTTCGTTGCCAAAGTAATCACGGGATTCGTTGATGAACGCATTGCTTTGTATTCTTCGAGGGTATACATATTCGGTTTTTCTGGAACTTCAGTGTTTTTGTGCGACGCATCAGCCTCATCAATTGGCTCAACATTCTCGTTTGCCTCAAGAACCTCTGCACCGTTTTCAGCGTGACCGTCCGGAGATTGCTCAATGCTGAGCAGCCTAGACCGTTGACTTTTAAATTGACCCGATTGATCTCGGTAATCCGTGCATGCAAAGCCACGCCCTCTGAAGGAACGGCCGCGTACACGACTCTCAGTTTGATTGCAAATGGTACTAAATGGCACATCCCATAACTTCAACATTTCTATACAGTTTATTCCCAAAACATTGAGGTGGTCATTAGCTGCCACATAGCACACACCAGAACATTGTTGTCCTCGAAACTTGAAAATGCATGTCAACTCACCGACAAACGCGAGATTATCTCCTGAGGGATTATTAGCCATGCGAGATGTAGACTGCAGCTGTCGCTCACCAATATATTACCAAGTTTTTCGTGAAATGCTTGTGATATCCGAAGCCGTGTCGAGTTGTAAAGTTACCTTCTGGTCGTTTATCTCGATAAAATATATTTTCGAAGACTGCAGAACGACTCACTATTTGTAGAGAATACAACATTTGACTGTCTTGGGTTAAGGTTTCTCTGGGAGTTTGTATGGCAACTGCTTTCTCTGTGTCTATATTTGCTATGTTTTACAGCGATGTGTGTTAAACGGGCAAAAACGTGCGAAGTGCACTGGCCACAATTCCAGCAGGATGTTCTTGGCTTTGCTGATCTTGTGTGGTTAAAACTTTTCTGACTGTCTCGTCAGAATTTAGTTATTTTGTCAACGATTGAAACATCGTTTGACGTTATGGTCGACTGAATCATTTGTGAATCTTCCTCAAGATTTATTAACCGTAGGTATTCTGTCTTGAGCTCTTCAATAGATAGCTAGGCAGTGTCCAGTTTCGACAACAGTCTTGTTCGAATATCGGCATCACTCGATGCAGTTAATCTGGAAACAAAAGGAGTGACTTGAACTGATCATCTGATATACTTTTTAACTGAAATCGTTCATATTCGCGGTTGATTCGACCGGTATACGATAAAACGTCTTCATCTGATGCTTTGATTATTTTGAGGAAATTGTACCGAATGTTAAAAAGAGATTTTCTTTTACCAAACATGACTTTGAGCTTGCTAACTGTCTCTTCGAATGTGTGGAATCTCTTTGAGTTTTAGAAAGAATGAAGTTGCAATATTGTGAATGTTCTGTGGGGACGAGCTTTTACATCAATAATCTTACTCTTGCGTGTTTGTCTAATGCAGAACCATCGGCGAGAAATATATCTTCATAACGTGCAAACCATGCTTGGGAAGTGATACAGGAGTTCGGGTCATAATTGAATTCTTGGATGCTCTTTGCCAATGTTTCTTTCAAATCCGTTTCTGCAATTTCTTTAGTATTCAAATTAGGTTCCGACAAGAAAGCATCAAATAGTTTGATATGACGCTGCTCCGATTCTTTGATGAAACGAACGACTTCTTCATTCAGGCTCACCCCACAACTGTTTTGAAAGTTTATCCATGTCGCCAATTGTTATAACTGTGGTGTGTTGCACTGGCCCAGCCGTCAGTCAGGAAACACAACCAAGCTTGAACTCGTGTACTGGCCGAATGACCGAATAACACAAAGTTGTACCGTGAATGATAATAACAATATGCACGAACTATCGATCTTGATTGATGATTAATCGATAGTTCGTTCACTGTAAATAATCGATTCACCAATAACGATCAATGTTGTGCATGCGAGGCATGGCACGTTCGCTGCTCCGCATCAGAAATTTTGTAATGAATCGGTTAGAGCAGTTGGGGGTAACATTTCGCCTCTGACAAAAAATATTTGTCAAACTGTGTACCCAAAACAGGAATCTGCATCGATGTCAAAAGCGCAACTTTAATAAGAAACAACCGTTTGTCTCGTGTTGATACTACCAGTTTACACTTGAATATGGTGGTAACACATTTCTTGCTGATCGACAAAGGCATTAAGGTTATCGCACGACTGAGCTGTGTCTCTACTGATTTAATTCTATATATGAATGACGATTGACGGTTTCGTGAATGTGACAGATTAATCAGAGTCATTTCGGTCGATAATGCATACCAAATGCCGTATGCTTCGTAAATCGTTGTCATCTACATGAAGCCAACATCTCGTCCCTTATTCGAAGACTGAAAAATCAACATTCATTTTGTCCCTTGACTTATCCTCAATTCAGTTCATGAATTCAATGATATTCTGGGTCTAATGACGCCAATAAGCGTGTTAATTGCATCATTAAATCCTCAACCTAACCATGAAAAAATAAAGTTTGTAATGAATCTGTGTGAGTAGTTTATGGGTAACGTTTCGCTTCTGACACAGAAGCTTCGTCAGACCAAGGGTGTCAGTACAAACAGGGATCAAGCTTAAATTGCATTCACCTGACCAATCATACGCTTGTTAAGAACTGCACAGTCCATCGTGGATTCTACGCTCGTTAAGAAGGACAGGCGCGTTCAATATCAACTGACGCACCACCACCCCTACGTGTCGTATAATCCCTTAATTGTTCTAGTCTTGGCAGGTGTGAATGACATCTGCTGACAGATTAGCGCGATTGCGTAATCGGTGCGCACACTAGGGGTTACGCACGTTAATGTTTATCCGCTGCAGGACCGGACGCCAGATTGTGGAGATATCAGCCCCCTCCACCTTATTGACAGCATTCTTACCAGCCTTTGTTATCTCAACCGCCTCAGCGTGAAGTCGTTCCATGTATGGTTTTATTCCCCGCCTTATCACTTCTACGTTATCAAGATCTACGCTGTGACCGGTGTCCAGCACATGTTCAGCTAGTGCTGAATCTCTTATCAGTGTTTGATATTCACTGGAATTGCGTGGCTGCTTACCGATTCGATTTTTGTGTTCACTTATCCTAGTACTGAGTTCTCTGGATGTTTGTCCGATATATACTCCCGAGCAACCCTTACAGTTGATTTTATATACGCAATTCGTCGCGCAGCCTGAAGGTGTTTTATCCTTGAGATGCGTTAATAAGGATCGGAGCGTTCTACCCCTTTTATACGTTACTCGTATACCTGCGTTATTCAAGATTCGACTTATCCCTTTTGACGCTTCCTTAACGTAAGGTATAGAAACTGTTGCACGCCAAACTTTTTTCCGTTTTGGGTGCTGGGTATTTAACCCGTTTCAGTTGGCGTTTAATTAGGCTCTTAGGGTAACCATGATCAGCAAGTCGACGACTAACTTCTTGATGGGCTCGCTTTTTATCGGTGGCATCGCTGCACAAGCGTTCAACTTTGTAGATCAGCGATTTCGCAACTGAATTAAATACCTTTTGGGGGTGCGCTGATGAATACCTCAACACCGCATCTGTGTCGATTGGCTTACGATAGACCGTAGTGCTTATTTTACCATTCTGCTTTCGCGCGAGACATGATTATGATTCCCCGATCTGTCACAAACATTTTCCATTACATTGCTGCCTCAACCTAACCGTTTTTCCGCAACGTTTAAGAGAAAGCAAATTTTTGGGTTTATATTAATTTGATTATTGAAAATTCGTGTACACAAATAATGCCATTTAATTCTTTTTCTTACACAATCACTTATATTTGCCATATTATCTTGAGGCTGAGGAATGATCCATTTTTATCATTGATAACGACTAACAAGTTGATGGTCCATTCAGCAGAGTTTATTTATCCGTACTTGTGATGTGCGTGAGAGGACAAAATCTTGTAGCCTTTTCCACCCTCTTCAACAAAATATTGTACGTGAAACTTTAAACATAATATAAAAATGGTCGAGATGAATGGTACTGTCTGGCCAGTGTCCTTATTTTTTCCACTTGATCAGATACCATTAACAGAAACATATCTCCTTTGTTCGCTCGGAAATCCAACTACATACTTGAGTCGGCACAAATTTGTCTGGATAGCAACCTTATCTTATGGACAGAAAACAAACCATATTTGGGGGAAGTATCCAATAGAGACGTTATCATCGAATCCCGTCTGTATTGTAAAAACGATTGGAAGAAGGTTCCAAATTTATCCATCGGAGGTTGCGTCACAATGGACGGCTTCATTCCAAGTAATTATGTTCAATATAATGATTACTGTTCCGTAGAGTGAGTAACAAATGGCAGGAGTAAAAATCAATTCGATAATTCAATTCGGTTTGCATAAGCGAGGAGTGAGCAACAAAATATTTTGGTCTTTCATGAGCCTGTTGAGCGCTTGACGTGAATCACTTACTAATTTTACCGTTTTTTGCGGATTATCTCGCGAACCCTATTTAACATTGGCTTTAAATTATAGGTGTGTTCAATACATCAACAGAGATGATGATGGTAAACTTCCAGTAAATGGTTGTAGAACTCAAGAGTTGAGTATATGATTAACACCATACTTTCAATCAATAACGTTTGAATGATTAATGCAACGTTTGTTACAAGCCGGGGGTCGGTCTGAAAGCAAGAAAATGTGTTTATTAAACAGTCCTACACCCTGTGCAACATCATGGAAGTGAAACAAGGCTGGTGAAGTCATTATAAATGGTCTTTAGATAATTTTTAATATTGGTGTATTTTGATAATCATTGGTATTAGATATACAGACCAGGTAACTAACGCTGCTGCTTGGCTGCAAGGTGGCGGAATACACCAGCCCTGCGTTTACATCCAACTGTGAAGATTACGGTGGTTTGGCTGTCTATCGAAAGACAATCTCATCGCTCAGGAAACTTTGACTTGATTGCAAAACCACTCCTACTTGATGTGTCAAGTGTAGTTTTAAACAGCAACCATGTAGGTGGATTCATATGACATTGGACAGCTTATCCTCTCTAGAGTTTCAAGTTTTCAGTGTTAAAGGATGATCAACCCCTGATTGGCGCGCATGTACCGGCGTGATTCCATGCATTATTGAAAAAGGTAATCAACCAAGTGGTTAAAAAAGTAAAGTAGTGATAATACCAGCTGCTTTCTTGTCACCTTGTGGTATGTATGCTAGGGTTGTCCCGTTTAATTCAATTACCAAGCAGTCGCGACTTAATACTATGGGATATGAGTCTAAAAGTCAAACAAATCGTACTTTAACATTTGCGTTCATGTGCTTCAAAAGAGGAGTGAATGTAATTGCTGTTGTGACGTGTAGGGAGGAAATTTTAACCGGAAATATAAGTTTGGGTAATTTGTTTTTCCAGGTAAGTTTGTGTAAGAAGGAATCACTAAGAGATTTCAATAAACTGGGAACAACACAGTATTATTCAACATAAATTTTCGTAACGTTTGTTTGAAGATCATTTCGTTCGATGAGGAAACAATTTCTGGCGGTAAGCTCTTCCACAAAAACACTCACAGACTGCGTCATAATTGCGGCCGCAGTTTATTCTGGAATGTAGAATATAAAGGGTCAGAGTTTGATTGAACCAAATTTTAAAGAGTTGTCTGTGTGGTTGTATTATTCGGTATGTTGAGATTAGGCCAAATCTGATGCGCCTGCGCTCGAGGGTGCACTATCCAAGTCTAGTCAGTCGCTGCTCAATGGTTAGAATATGCAATCCAGTAACCATTTTAGTTACCTTGAGGTCAATCATTTGGAAGAGCGACATGTCTTTTTCCATCCATGGTGTCTAAGCTTGTGCAGTACAGTACACAGCAACAATGTTTGTGTGTATTAAATAAGAGTCAGATGGATATGGTCCAAATTTCTTGAGGCGTTCGCACTGTTGAGTTTAAGTCTCAAGCTGGTTTAGTTACGCTGAAAACTGGTTTGCAGAGCGTGTTTCCAATTTTATTTCATTTTATAGATGTAAGACAGGATTTTTATTGGTTCTCGTCCATAGTTAAGTTTGAACATGTTTAAATTGTGTTTAATCCAGATGAACGATACATCCTGACAACAGTTCTCATTGACAAAAACAATCAACTCTCAGAGCTTCCAACAAAGAACTTCACGTTGTTTGAACTGAGTGAATTCGGAGCCGAATTTTATCGAACCATGATATTTTTGAGCCAGGAAAACGGAATGACATACCTGCGGACGATCACGGCCACTCTTGCTGCAACTATGTTGACGATCTTCGCTGTTTTCGTGCTGGATCGAGTATTGCAAATGCGACTGGGAGAAAAACTTGCCACCGAGAACAAGGTCGGTTTGGTTGCGAACGAGGTGCCCTTGGGTGAATTGGACCATCCATTAGAATTGTTTCTCGTTCCCATGCGGCAGTGACCGGAACAACGCATTGCGTCTGTAAATATTTATTGAAAAGCAGTTTTTACGAAGCTTCGTTGATTTATTTCTGTAGTCTTTGCATGCGAGTAAGAATGAACATTTGTAGTTTCAATCAAAATGTTAAAACACGAAAGGGGTTATTGAAGCCAGCACAAAGAATGCAGTCTGTTATATTGTAAATATTTAAAACTCAGATGGAATTTTGGAGAGGTAATTATTACAAACTCAAGCTGCGGCTGAATTATGAAATTCAAAGCCGGGATCTAGGTAAATCACAGCACAGTCGACTACTGACCGTGAGTTAATGTACGTACAACTCGCTCGAGGTTATAGCGATGAAAAAGATAACATAACATTGAGACTGCTGGTTGTTTCGAACACAGCTCGCTACCATTGTCAAATCAATTAAAGACAATTTAAGAGTGATGGCCAGAACGTGGACCGTAATTTGATAGCATTCTTCAAACTATCAGTAATTGGTCATACTATTGAAATCTAATTGTCTCGCAAACACACACCAGATCACGGTGCGAATTCTGTCAATATCAATAGACGCTGGCACACACTAACTAAAATTGATAATGGTACGTTGCTGTTCCGATAAACGTATGCGATTCTTTTACTCCTAAACCTGCGTATGAATTCCATAGCTCAGTCCCATGTACACATCAGAACCACCTTTGAACTTGATGCTATAAACACAATTAATAGAACAATCTACTGGTAGCCAATCCTTGAGGTGTACCAAGGGCGATCTGTGAGATTTATCGTTTTTAGAAGTCACCGATATCGACGATTTGTTTAATATTCTACTTAACATCTTTGCCGGACGCTATACATACCGTGGCTTGCAAGTATTCTCGGTTTTGTGAAATATTTCACCGTCTAATTGGCGGTTTGTAATCTCTCAGGATATCCATGATCTATTACCAACCGTCAAGCTTCTTGATGCGCACGTTTCATTTCTAGATCGTCGCTTCACAAAAGCTCATTTTTTGGAATATGATCACATTTTTGTGATATCCTAATCCTTTGGGATTGTAAAGTAATAACTTTTTATTCATAATTCCTAGACCGACGCTATTTATCTGAATATCTGTTTAGGATGAGTTGAAGTGCATCTTAGGTATCCATGTCGATCAGTAGACTGAAGTTTCAATCTTACCAATCGTGTCTTGAGCTGAGCAGGTTAAAAAGAAAAGTGCACCCGTGAAAAATTCCGCTATTTGTTAACTAATCCGAGGATTTATCTCGTTTAAGTAATCGCAAAACACATCTAGACTGTCGCGTTTTATGATTGAAAAGGTGTCATCCAGTTAACGGCAGCACAAGTTGGGCTCAATGTTTCAAATGCTCAGTGCCTTAATTTTAATGTATCACATACATATTCGCTAATACGGAGGATATTGCCAATTCGTCTTTTTGTCTATTTAACTGCTTGTGTACCAAGAAGTTCATGATTTAATAGTAGTCAATGAACAATACGTGAAAAGCTGTGGACAATGAACTCTGTGAGTGACCGCTGAGCTACAATACTGCCAATTCAGAGATGCCCGTAAAAATACCATTCTCTGCAAAACCTACTGAAATTTAAACTGAGCCGATCTTTGAAGCCGCTATTAAATAGGATTCATGCAACGAACCACGTTGTTCAAACACAGAATTACATAGTGATTACTAGTCAACCACTCGAGGTGCTGACGCATGATCAAAGTAAGGCGTAGCCCCCATCAGACACACCACAACCGGTTTCTGGCTATGTCACTATTACAAGGCCTACTGAACCTAAACTTACTGTCTTACCCTGATGACGGCAAACACTCAGAAACCGGTTGTGGTGTGTATGTGCAGGGGGTGTGAGCAACACATTACATTGGTAAAAAAACATTATCAAACAGAAAATCATCTACGCATAAATCGATTGTTTTAAAACGTAAATTGTATAACGCAGTACCACGTGAGTAGGTAAACTGTTTCAAAATTGTACAGTGCGATGTTGTTGATTGAGTTTAAGCGGGCGAAATAAATGTATGCGTGAGCACTGTCCAGATTAACAGTTGTGATTTTCGTAATCGTTTGTATTGCGTTGGATGTAGGCTTACAATTCTATTGCAAATTGATGATAGATGACTAAGTAGTAAGCGGACGAGCTTTGTTGCTCTACGCTGTGAATTTTCCAACAGATGAACATCCTTTGTCAACCTGGGACGCTATGCATGTATGGCGTATTCAATGTGGACGAATGTAAGTTGAAATCAACTTGCGTCAGACGAACTAAGAAGAGAAGTATGTTGGCAGCTGGTAGAAATTGCATTGTGTTCATGAAGTCGGATGAAATAAACACACCAAAATCTTTATCGTAAGAGATGGTATGGATAACAGTTCAATCGATAAAATATTTGTTGTAAGGCGCATTTTGTTATCGTGAGAACTGACATAAATCGTGTTGGGTTATTATAGCAGCAGCATGTCATGCAAAGCTTCATGACATCTTCGAATAAAAGCACTGACGCCTTTATAACAGAGGGTAAATCGCCTATGTATTAGAAACATGTGTCCGAGGGTCGATCCTTTCGGGACACCACGTGCTAATTGAACTCTTATTCACACGTAAATCTCAACGTAAACTAGCTAGTTTCTTAACAAAAATGCCCCATCAGGTAAACAATGTTAATTATGGTGGAATTAGTCTGGAACTGCGCTGGATTTGATTTCGTATTTCATAGTTGTTTTTCTCAACAAGGATGGGGTGTGGGGAAGAAGGCTAGTGGAGTGCAGAATATATGTTAGGCCGAATCCTCCAGAGTCGGCAACTGAAGGTTTTTTGCTTGCAGGGATGCTTGATCGTTTTGGGGTTGTACTGTTGGAATACAGTGATCTATCGTATCGGCTGAAATTGTTTCTGACACGTCAACATCTGACTGACTTGGTAGTGTTTTTATTGAACTTAGTGGTGCATCTGTCTTTCCAATATGGCGTTTCGATGCACCTAGTCTAATTTCTCGCGGGATTATTCTGCGGCCATTTTCCAAACGAGTTTTTACCATGTTCAACATATCATTACGCATGAACGTTATTTCAAGGGGCTTAGGACCGATGCCCTTATAATTCGTAGATTTGGGGATGTGGAACGTGTCTGTCACAGCTACATCATGCAAAAAAGTATATCACTGAGGAATCTCCATTGTAACTGATCGTGTTTGCGCTGCACCATTTTATCAGTTGCTTCATCAGCTTCTGGAACTCCCAAAAGGATTATAATTCGATCATCATTCTGTTCCGTTTGGTTTTGTTGCTGGTCTTTTCGGGCCTTTTTCCACCAGGGCACATCAGCAAAGATCCTTGCAGTGGTCTCTGAACGCTCCTTACGCAGGAGAAAAGCAGATAGTAAGATGTCTCCAAGCTCCCTTTCAGAGTGAACCGTGATTCTAAGCAATCTTGGCTGGCCCAGGTTTGAAGAAGTAGGTTTACGACGTAGTCGTATCAATGATTGTGGTTCAACTGGCTCCAAGTCCATGTTGTTGCACAACCTTTTCCATTCTTCTTTATCGTGCTTTAGCCTGTCCCCTAGTAAGGTGGCACTCGTTTCCCTTACATTGGTGCAAATCACGCTTAGAACTCAGAACTCAGAAGATTGTATGGTAGAAAAAGCATTAAGCTTAACAATAACCATAGGATGACAAGGTATATGGAACATATAAAAATATATATAAAAAATATAAAATATCTCAAAAATCAATTGGGACACTCGCATACCGCATGGTTCGTCATAAACTCATCGAGTTCGGAAGCGAAAACCTCAACAGATTCTGATCGTGTGATTTCTTCAGGCAAATAGTTTCAAGTGAAAAAAATTCTTACGGAGAAAAAATTTCGACGTATATCCAATCGAGAATGCGGGATGCCTAAAGACTTTGAATGTGTTCGTGTTCTAGTAAGGTCATTGGGCTTTAGCAAGTGTTTAAGGGGATGGTTTACAGAATGCAGGATTTTGAAGGTCAACATAAGGTCACTACGTATCCGCCGTTGGGTTAAATCTTGTAGGTTCAGTTTTAACATTCACTCTGTGAAAGGCAAATCTCTGTACCGGGAGACCAACTTTGTAGCACGGAGATAAATCCTGTCGAGTAGTTCGATATCCTTCCTCAGCCATGGTGCCCAGGCTTGGATGGAATACTCCATGGACTGAATGTACACTGTGTTTGGCGCTTTCGCTGGTTGCTGGACTTTTCAACTACGTAGATCAAATACCTATAGTGTCCACTTTGGGAGTGTTTTGCACCATGACTTTTGGTTTTGAACCTTAGGGTTTTCGCTGATCCTTCGGGTGAGCAGGTGGCTTTGGCTTCGTGTCTTTTTGCGGACCAGGGATGTTTCGGGCAGATAAAATATCGGTGATTTGAGGTATGGTTGATCTTGCTTGTTGTTTTTATTATTCATTGTTAAGAAAACTCCTCGCTGAAAATGTGTTGGGAACGATTCGTTGTTTTTTGAAACAAAAACACATGATCATTTAAAAGAAAAACGCAACTGTTACTAACCTTAAGGATAGCTGATGAAATACAGCTATTTTATTGGTTGGACACACAGAACGAAGTCGCATCTAGTGGGACTCGAAAAGATGTGATCACTTTACATATCAACACGTAATATCAAGAAGTGCAATGATTTTTTACCATGGTAATCATTGATGAAATGTTAAAGCTCCTAACGAATGTTCTGAGTCGTGTTCCGACCTGCCGATATATACCAACTCCTATTCCGTAAATTTTGACGTCCACCTACACACGTGTACATAATGCAATGTCGTGAACGCGGGTACGCAGCTTTTAAGCAAGATCTTTTATATAATATCCCTCAAGAATGGAAAAATTCAACTAATTGATATGATATTCTCAACTCTGTTATCTGTCTTCCTATGTTTACTTAATGATCTGAGACACATCATTCATCGGAACGTATAAGGAGAATGTATCATCTTCTACACTGGCATATATGCAGACAACCAAATCTATTTAGGTTCATTAATATCGATGCACATTCGCTAGTGAAATAGATTTGTGATTCCCAAATGCATCAGTTTTAATAGGGAGAGTCGCACAGCGCATGGTTTGACGTGAAATCAACTAGCTTCAAACTAAACAAATAAAAAATCTACATGTATGCTTTCTTCGTGCAAAACGTTTCAAGTGAAACGGATTCTCACCAGAAAAAGTTCACGGTGGATATCCAACATAAAATGTGGGATGGTCAAAGCTTCTTAATGTTAATATCGTTCGGCATAAGTAAATGTTTAAAAGATTATTTTTATTTGAATAATTTTAAAGGCAAACATCACGACACAATATGCGTCGTTGCATATGACCTTGTATATCTAGTTTGATCATTTGCTCTTCTAAATCAAAATTCTTGTAACATTGGAACAACTTTTTTGTAGGATGATAAATCTTTCTTTCTACAGTGATGGTACCCAGACAATGATAACATGCATTGATAAATCATGCTTTGCTTGTATGTCACTGTTGGATGAGGTTGGTATTAAATTACGTACCAAAAGACACGTAGATATGGTTTGAACCCATGATCATAAACAAAAACTTTATTTGCATGTATTTCCACCACACACTTATTACATGTGCTAAAAAACATGTAATTGAACAGGTTGGTAATACCAGCCTTATCAAACTTGTTTTTCATTCGTTCTCTCTTTCAAGCGCATTCGAATCCTCATTTTACTGTTTATACCTGATCTCTGAAAACAGCAATATATAGGTCTTGGTGTGTGTGTGTGTGATGGAAGTGCATGCAAATAAACAGTTTTGGCGATGGTATATCCATTTATTTCAATGTCCTAGTGGCCAGGCTCAGATATAAGATTTAATAACAAAACGAAAATCTGTATTTAGTATCGAAAGTAAGTTGCCGGGCGTGAACTTCCTGAATATACTTTATAGATGTCCAAAAATTGCTGCTGCATAATACACTGTTTGGCAATGTTAACCCAACTTGACCAAGCACCAAGATATTCATCGGTGGCAATCCAGACGAGATCTTGCATGCCATTCTGATAAGTGTTGTACAGTGATTTGCCAAGTCACAGCAGTTTATATTTTGCAGAAATAAAAGGCATCACTTTTCTCTGAGACCAACGTTATAAGTTGCACAAAGCCTGATGTAATGTGGAACATAAATCAAATGGCATAATACACTAACATATTTCAATATCATGGACAAATAGTTTCAAATTACACCCAATATGCAACATTACATTATTCATATACACCCAAATCGAATTATGACACAGTCTCCAATCCAGCATACCGTATCCTGGCTTTACTAAACAGAATATTGGAGCCGAATCTTTATCTCGGGTAGTGAACGCATGTATGTCGTGTTATTTATTACTCACTTCAAACCTGGTCACCATGCCTAAGGAAGGATTTCGAACGACTTGATAAGATTTATAGTCATGTCACCAAGTTGGTATTGTATTAAAAAATTTGCCTGTGCAAAAATGAAATATGAAAACTGGCACTATTTTATTTCACCCAACGACGAATATGCAATGACCTTATTTTGATGTTTGAAATTTTGGATGCCGTTATCATCCTTCAAACGTTTAATGAAACCATTCGACCCCATACGAGCACGCTATCATTCAAAGACTTTACGTGTTACATATTCTAGATTGGATATTCAACTTAATTATTTCTCGATTAGAATTTATTTCACGTGGACCGCTTTTTGAGGATGGTGCTTTTTTGATGTTGGTAGTCGTGTCAATTGGAATGCCTCAAGTCAAACCGGTTTTTGTTTACGTGACATGCCGTCTCGCATCAAGTGAGAGATCATAACAATGCACATTGCGAACAGAAAATGCATATTTGCGGCAGTTCAACCTGCTATGCTCTTGGTAAAGTTTAGATTGGTGACCACGCACGTGTGTTATAGGAAAAATGAAACAAACGACTGCAAGGATGATTTGTTTGATTAAGCACTGTCCAAATGAATAAAGAGCTCCTTGTTTCCTTCTGTATTGAGCAGAATGCAAATTCAATATTTTAAGTCTCATTTAGTATACATAATTCGAATGTCCCAGGATGAGTTTTGTCGCTGTGTGTTGTGGAGTTTCCGATAGCTGAGTTTCTTTTTTCAACCAAGGATCACATACCGGTATAACATATTGGATATGAGGACGGATGTAAGTTGAAATCAATTTGCAGACAATGTTCGGGTCAAACGAATCTAGGACTCTTCTAAGGAGACCCAAGTTGCTTTCAGCTTTTCTGGCAGCGACTCGACATTGCATTGAGTTTCCTAAGTCAGATTGGATAATCATGCCTATATCTTTTTCGGAGGAGGCGGGTTTAATAACAGCACGACCCAGATAATATTCTTTGCTCAAATTGCTGTTGTGCGACAGTAGGCTGCATTTGAAGCATTTAGTGTCATTTCAAAGTCTAGGGACCAGGTGTAAATCATATTGAGATTCCGTTGCAGATTCATCGTGTCGGCTGTGGAGTTTATCTTGCCCCAAAGCTTTGCGTCATCAACGAAAATAAGCACCGACGACTGCATTATTATAAGCAAGTCGTTTTCATATATATTAAAAACAAAAGCGGTCCAATGACTGATTCTTGTGGGGCACCGCGAGCAACTGTAATCGACTCGGTTAAACATTTTTGACTCTCACGTACATCTCACGGGATATCAACCATTCTTTAACCCATGCATGGGTTTTAACCTGTACTCCGTAGGTGAGTAGCTTCGACGAAAGTATTTCGTGATTGACACGATCGAAAGATTTCGAGAAATCGATATAAATTACATCCACTGAGTTGCCTGCATCCAGTAGCTCAGACCAAGCTTCTTTTGTTAATAGCAACTTTGAAATAGTTTTGAAAACTTGTAGCTCAGTTACCGGATTGTAGTTCATAGTTGTTCTGCGATCGGGTATGGTTGATTGCGGACGTTTTGTCATCAAACTAGATGACACAATCAGCTAAACTTTTTTGGAAGCATCTGGCCGGTGGGCTTCATTCGAAGTTATCTGCTGCGTTTCGACCGCATCTACTGTGATTTGCTAGAATCCTTACATGTCCTCGCTGGCGTGTTCTCATTGGTCCGTAGATCCCGTCCACATGAATGTGTTCATTGATTGATTGTGCTGTCGTATACCACGCTTCGAGGAACCTTCGAACTTGACGAGTTCTGCCTTCGGCGATGGTTTCTGTTCTTTCACAATTTAATTCGTGACCTTCTCGATCCTTGTGTGCCGATATTACTGATCTGTAGTCGTGTCGTCGTGTAGCCAGTTTGCGTTCATGTACCCTTGTTTCCAGTCTTTTTCCAGTCTGTCCGATATAATAATTCTCACAATTGGAACACGGGATTCTGTACACGACATTGTTTCATTCCTCCTTAGCCAGCTTGTCCTTGACCTTGACTAGTTTGCTTCTCAGTGTCGAAGCTGGCTTGTGTGCTACACTAATTCCGAGTGGGCGTATTATTCTTGCGGTAATCTTCGAGATATGCTGTATAGTGTTGTGTATATGCTGTATAGTGTAGTGTTAACCTTGTCGTGTTCGTGTTGTTCACATGCGATTGAGTTGTCGAGTCCATATTGCGAATGATGAAATCCTTCGGGTACCCTATATTTCGGAAGAATTTGAATAAATATTTCTCTTCTTCTTTCTTGAGTTCGTCGGTACTGCAGTGTTTTTTTGCGTGGTTGAAAAGTGTTCGGACACAGCTTCACTTGTGGGTGGCCGGGTGCTTGCTTTTATAGTTCAAAACTTGATCTATGTGTATTCCTTCCCTGTATACGCTTGTTTCTAGATTCCCTATTCTGTTCACATCCAGAATTGGTAGGCAGTTGTCACATTTGTCTCCTTCATAAATTGAAATTCCTTTGAAGACGCAATTAAGTAGACTGTGCGTATCCTCCAAGGTTTCTCCCTTTAGAATCACGAACGTGTCATCGACATATCAGATCCACAGTTTTGATTGGATCAACGGTAATGTGATACGTTCAAGTCTTAGCATTACGGCTTCCGCTACCAATCCAGAGATTGGTGATCACATTGGGGTTCCTTTGAATTTAAAATTCGTCTGCAAACACAACTCCAAAAACTGCAGTATACTGTCCTTGGTCAGTCGGTTTCCGGTGTGCTCTGTTCCGCATTCGTCCAGCAGTTGTGATATGGTTTGCATCGCTAACTTAGTGTCGATCGATGTAAACAGCGCTGTCACATCAAAGGAAACCATGATTTCTCCATAATCTATATTGACATCCTTTATCTTCTGTAGGAATTTAGTTGCAAAATCTATCGAATAATTTGATCCTTGAATAAGGTATATTAACTTTTTTCGCAGTGCTTTGCAAAGTTTGTAGGTAGGTGCTCCAAGCAACGACACGATTGGTCGTAGTGGAATGACTTTCTTGTGAATTTTCGGTAGTCCATAGAAGCGTGGTAGGCTTGAGCCTTCTGGTTTCATTCTAAAATGTTCGACAGCGCTGAGTTGTCCCATGAACTTTAGTTTCTTCAGCACAGCATTTATTTTGTTTTCCAACTGTTTGGTTTGGTCTTCGTTTATCTCTTGATATATGGTGGTGTCTTGAAGAAGTTGCTCCTCTTTGCGTATATAATCGTCTTTGTACATAACCACCGTCAGCCGTCCTTTGTCTGCCGGTAATATGACAATATTTCTATTTCTGTAAATTGTTCATTGCAGTAACTGGAGATAAATTCTGTGTGGCAGGCATCCCTGTATGTAAAGTTCAAACCGCGGCTAAGATCGCGTTCCTCATCTGCCGACAACTTTCGGTTCGATAGATTCTAAGCCCAGTTTATTCCCGGAATTTCACCCCGATTAGGGTTGATTAACCTCATTTTGCCGTCAAGGCCTTGACGTTTTTTGATATTTGCGTTCTTTGTTGTAACATTGATTGCGACAGCAAGTTGTTGCGTCATATGATCACCAATTTCATCGAGACAGACATTCTTTTCGACTTGAATGACATTTGAGTAGTTGTCAATCCTCTTGTGCGCGTTCGCGATAAGAAATTGTTACCATTTTCGACTTTGTTTGTTTGCTAGTTGCTGTGCTTGATTACTATTGATCGGTGGTCTTCGTTGTAATGACTTGGGAAACACACTTTTCCGTAGACATTCGTACAAGAGGAAAAGCTCATTTTGGGTTGATGCGATTTTTCCATTGAATTAATCACAACGCCTTGCATGTCTAAGCGTCTCTCGTCCAAAATTGTTTGAAATAGTTTTGAAAACTTGTAGCTCATGTACCGGATTGTAGTTCATAGTTGTTCTGCGATCTGGTATGGTTGATTGCGGACGTTTCGTATTCAAAATAGATGACATCATCAGAGAAACTTCTTTCGAAGCAACTGGGCGGTGGGCTTCATTCAAATTTATCTGCTGCGTTTCGACCCCATCTGCTGTGATTGGATAGAATCCTTGCATGGCAAACAGCCAGAAACCGGTAGTGGTGTGTTAGGGATGGGGATGTGAGCAATACATTACCTTGCATGTCCTCTTTGTCGTGTTCTCATTGGTCCGTAGATCCCGTCCACTTGAGTGTGATCATTGATTGATTGTGGTGTCGAATACCACGCTTCGAGGAACTCTCGAACGTGACGAGTTCTGCCTTTGGCGATGATTTCTGTTCTTTCCCAATTGAATTCGTGACCTTATCGATCCATGTGTGCCAATATTAATGATTTGTGGTTGTGTCACGAATTCAATTGGGAAACAACAGAAATCACCACCAAAGGCAGAACTCGTTGCGTTCGACAGTTCCTCGAAGCGTGGAATTCGAAACCACAATCAATAAAGTGGATGGGAACTACGGACCAATGAGAACACTCCAACGAGGACATGCAAGGATTCTAGCCAATCACAGTAAATATGGTCGAAGCGCAGCAGATAAATTCGCATGAATCCCACCGCCCAGTTGCTTCGAAAGAAGTTTCGCTGATGATGTCATCTAGTTTGATGAAGTAACGTCGTAATCAACCGGACCACCTCGGAGAACAGCTATGAACTATAACAGCACGTTTTTTCCTGAATACATGCTGTGCCTCGGAGATTATATTTTTAATCTCTAAGTGATTCCGCAAAGCATCAGCTATGATGGACTCCATTACATTTCATAGCACTGGTAATAAAGGTATAGGACCATGGTTTAAAGGATCATTTCTCTTGCCACTCTTTTAGATAGGACGAATCAGGGCAATTTTCCAAGTTTCTGACACAGAGCTCTGCTCGAACATTATCGTGAACACGTCAGACGTCGGTATTGCCAATTTGGAAGACAAATTATACAAAATGGTTGGGTGCATATTACCTATACCAGGTGGACCTGTTCTCTTCATCGTCATTAGTTTTGTTTGAACAACGTTGGGGGAGCAAAGTATTTGAAAATATTGGAGAATGATCGGGAGTCCATAATCATGAAAATAAAGTTTGCAATGAATCGGTTATAGTAAGTTTTTGGTAACGTTTCGCTTCTGAACACAGATGCTTTGTCAGACCAATGGTGTTGATACGAACAGTGTTTAGGTATAAATGGCATTCTCTTGACCAATCCTGAGTTCACTTAGCTACACAGAGGAGATGAAGATAATTGATCACACCTCCTAATTGCTGTGTTCATACCTGTTTGTTTATCAATTGTACACTGCTTACGTAATCATGTGCGTATTAGGTGTGATGTTCGTTAATCCTAATCCACTACAAAACCGAACGCCAGATTGTTGAGAAATATGCCCCATCCACCTTGTTCACTGCATTCGCTCCAGCTTTTGTTATTTCAACAGCCTCGGCGTGCAGTCTTCCTCTAAACGATTTCACATCCCGTCTTATCACTTTCACATTATCGAGATCTACGCTGTGTCCAGTGTCTAGCACGTGTTCAGCTAGGGCCGAATCCCGAAAAAGTGATTGATATTCACTGGGATTGCGGGGTCGCTTTCCTACTCGTTTCCTGTGTTCGTTTACCCTAGGGCAGAGGTCTCTAGACGTTTGCTCAATGTAAGCACCCGCACAACCCTTGCAGTTGATTTGGTAGATGCAGTTCGTCACACAACCTAAAGGAGTCTTATCTTTGAGATGCATTAATACGGAGCGGAGAGTTCTACCTGCCTTATATGTTACTCTAATACCTGCGCTATTCAAGAGTCGACTTATTCCTTCGGAGGCGCTTTTGACATACGGTAGAGATACCGTAGCTCGCCAAACCTTTTCCGTCTTCGGTTGCGGCTGTTTAACTCGGTTCAATTGGCGCTTAATTAAGCTCTTGGGGTAACCATGATTTGCAAGTCGGCGATTGACTTCTTCATGAGCTCGTCTCTTATCTGCATCATCGCTGCAGAGGCGGTCAACCTTGTAGAATAGCGATTTTGCCGAGACGGAAGCGAAATGGCATAATCATCGCATCTACAACTTGAGATGCCAGCAGAATAGAATCATACCAAGGGACTTGGTGGTCAAACCTCCAGATAATTCTCACAATTCTTGGAAGGCTGCCGAAAATGCATCCAAAGTGTTCTTAAAACAAAGGATCCACAGGACCAATGAAAACCTGACAAACGCGCGATCGAAAGCCTCCAGTTTGAAGTCCGAATTGCGAAATGTGTTATCTGAAGTGGATTTCTGCAAAATTTGTGGAAAACACGCCGAGGTTTTGGCTGTACAGACCGAGCACATTAAAGAAAGACAAGTACGTAAGTTCAGCACTTTATTAACTTCGAAAGATAAATGTACCTCTGCTAGTTTTTTTGATGATAGGGCTCGACTATATTCTAAATTATTTAATTTATCAGATAGGCCGCTATCGCAAACCGAACAAAGATTGTTGGAGAAGGGTTTAAACTTATCGTTAAGTACAAAATTCCTAAAAGTTGAGGATGTTATTCCTTGCGTAGAATCCGCCCTCAACCAGCTACCTGAAAATCAGGCAGATGCGCTACGAAACGGTATATCTAGTATTATTAAACAAAACCCAGAAAGGATGAACCTTACTCGAGATGAACAACAAGCACTTCTTAAATTGCGAAAAGAAGAGAGAATAGTGATCACTAAGGCAGATAAAGGCAAGGCAACTGTGATTCTTTCTAAAAGTGATTATAGAGATAAGGCAGAGTCAGACCTTGCTGAAGGTCCGTATCAGGTTATTGACAACCTTAGAGCTACGACCATTATGAATAACCGTAAGAGGGTTGTTTCAAGATACCTGCGAGGAATTAAGGAAAACCTTGGTCAAAGATTATGGTTCATGCTCTACCCAAAATCTGCTCAGACACCCAGGTTCTATGGACTTCCGAAAATACATAAGGCAGGCATCCCCTTAAGGCCCATTGTAGACGGCATTGGATCCCCAACACACGAATTGGCTAAGCACCTTGCTCAGCTTTTGAAACCATTAGTTGGTAACACGAATTCTTTTATTAAGAACTCGTTTGATTTTGTTCGTCGCTTAAGTACCGTAACAATTGGGGAGGATGAGATGATGGTTAGTTTTGACGTAAGCTCCTTGTTCACGAATGTTGACACTACAAGCGCTTTAGAATTAGTGAGGAAATCACTCAACTCCGATATGACCCTGGAGGATCGTACCAACTTGAGTGTACAACAAATCATCAACGGTGTAGCAATTTGTCTAAATATGAACCACTTCTTATTTAATGGACAGCTATACAAGCAAAACGATGGTTTAGCGATGGGCTCACCCATTTCTCCAGTGCTAGCGAATATGTACATGGAGCACTTCGAAGAGATAGCTTTGAGAAACGAAGCGTTGAAACCAAAAATATGGTGGCGCTATGTCGACGATACATTCGTCATCATAAAGCGAAACAGACTAGAAGCATTTCATAGTTATCTCAATAGTTTGAATCCAAAAATCCAGGTCACAAAAGAAACCGAGTCTACGGAAGGGACACTTCCGTTCTTGGACTGTCTCGCGCAAAAAGACAACGGCAAGATAAGAACAACGGTATATCGTAAGCCTATCGACACGGATGCCATTTTGAGATTCACATCTGCGCACCCTAAAAGGGTATTTCAGTCCATAGCAAAATCGCTATTCTACAAGGTTGACCGCCTCTGCAGCGATGATGCAGATAAGAGACGAGCTCATGAAGAAGTCAGTCGCCGACTTGCAAATCATGGGTACCCCAAGAGCTTAATTAAACGCCAATTGAACCGAGTTAAATATCCGCAACCGAAGACGGAAAAGGTTTGGCGAGCTACGGTATCTCTACCGTATGTCAAAAGCGCCTCCGAAGGAATAAGTCGACTCTTGAATAGCGCAGGTATTAGAGTAACATATAAGGCAGGTAGAACTCTCCGCTCCGTATTAATGCATCTCAAAGATAAGACTCCTGTAGGTTGTGCGACGAACTGCATCTACCAAATCAACTGCAAGGGTTGCACGGGTGTTTACATTGGGCAAACGTCTAGAGAACTCTGCACTAGGTTAAACGAACACAGGAAACGAGTGGGAAAGCGACCCCGCAATCCCAGTGAATATCAATCACTGATTCGGGATTCTGCCCTAGCTGAACACGTGCTAGACACTGGACACAGCGTAGATCTTGATAACGTGAAAGTGATAAGACGGGGTGTGAAATCTTATAGGGAAAGACTTCACGCCGAGGCTGTTGAAATAACAAAGGCTGGGGCGAATGCGGTGAACAAGGTGGATGGGGCGGATATCTCAACAATATGGCGTTCGGTTTTGCAGCGGATTAGGATTAACGAACATCACACTTAATACGCACATGATTACGTAAGCAGTGTGTCGGCATACGCTGACCTGAACAATTATTAAACAATTAGGGGTGAACACAGCAATTAGGTGTGATCAATTATCTTGATCAATTATCTTGATCTCCCCGGTGTAGCTTAGTGAACTCAGGATTGGTCAAGAGAATGCCATTTATACCTGACCACTGTTCGTACCAACACCCTTGGTCTGACGAAGCTTCTGTGTTCAGAAGCGAAACGTTACCAAAAACTTACTATAACCGATTCATTTCAAACTCTATTTTCATGATTATGGACTCCCGATCGGTCTCGAATATATTCAAATACTTTGCTGACTCCTACGAGCCTCGAGTTCGCAAACTGGCCAGCGAGTTGGTACGAACAGCCGAGACGGAAGCAAAATGGTATAATCATCGCATCTACAACTTGAGATGCCAGCAGAATAGAATCATACCAAGGGACTTGGTGGTCAAACCTCCGGATAATTCTCGCAATTCTCGGAAGGCTGCCGAAAACGAATCCAAAGTGTTCTTAAAACAAAGGATCCACAGGACCAATGAAAACCTGACAAACGCGCGATCGAAAGCCTCCAGTTTGAAGTCGGAATTGCGAAATGTGTTATCTGAAGTGGATTTCTGCAAAATTTGTGGAAAACACGCCGAGGTTTTGGCTGCACAGACCGAGCACATTAAAGAAAGACAAGTACGTAATTTCAGCACTTTATTAACTTCAAAAGATAAATGTACCTCTGCTAGTTCTTTTGATGACAGGGCTCGACAATATTCTAAAGTATTTAATTTATCAGATAGGCCGCTATCGCAAACCGAACAAAGATTGTTGGAAAAGGGTTTAAACTTCTCGTTAAGTAAAAAATTCTTAAAAGCTGAGGATGTTATTCCTTGCGTAGAATCCGCCCTTAACCAGCTACCTGAAAATCAGGCAGATGCGCTACGAAACGGTATATCTAGTATTATTAAAAAACAACAACCAGAAAGGATGAACCTTACTCGAGATGAACAACAAGCACTTCTTAAATTGCGAAAAGAAGAGGGAATAGTGATCACTAAGGCAGATAAAGGCAAGGCAACTGTGATTTTTTCTAAAAGTGATTATAGAGATAAGGCAGAGTCACACCTTGCTGAAGGTCCGTATCAGGTTATTGACAACCTTAGAGCTACGACCATTATGAATAACCGTAATAGGGTTGTTTCACGATACCTGCGAGGAATTAAGGAAAACCTTGGTCAAAGATTATGGTTCATGCTCTACCCAAAATCTGCTCAGACACCCAGGTTCTATGGACTCCCGAAGATACATAAGGCAGGCATTCCCTTAAGGCCCATTGTAGACGGCATTGGATCCCCAACACACGAATTGGCTAAGCACCTTGCTCAGCTTTTGAAACCATTAGTTAGTAACACGAATTCTTTTATTAAGAACTCGTTTGATTTTGTTCGTCGCTTAAGTACCGTAACAATTGGGGAGGATGAGATGATGGTTAGTTTTGACGTAAGCTCCTTGTTCACGAATGTTGACACTACACGCGCTTTAGAATTATTGAGGAAATCACTCAACTCCGATATGACCTTGAAGGATCGTGCCAACTTGAGTGTACAACAAATCATCAACGGTGTAGCAATTTGTCTAATTATGAACCACTTCTTATTTAATGGACAGCTATACAAGCAAAACGATGGTTTAGCGATGGGCTCACCCATTTATCCAGTGCTAGCGAATATGTACATGGAGCACTTCGAAGAGATAGCTTCGAGAAACGAAGCGTTAAAACCAAAGATATGGTGGCGCTATTTCGACGATACGTTCGTCATCAAAAAGCGAAACAGACTAGAAGCACTTCATAGATATCTTAATAGTTTAAATCCAAAAATCCAGGTTGCAAAAGAAACTGAGTCTACGGAAGGGACACTTCCGTTCTTGGACTACCTCGCGCAAAAAGACAACGGCAAGATAAGAACAACGGTATATCGTAAGCCTATCGACACGGATGCCATTTTGAGATTCACATCTGCGCACCCTAAAAGGGTATTTCAGTCCATAGCAAAATCGCTATTCTACAAGGTTGACCGCCTCTGCAGCGATGGTGAAGATAAGAGACGAGCTCATGAAGAAGTCAGTCGCCGACTTGCAAATCATGGTTACCCCAAGAGCTTAATTAAGCGCCAATTGAACCGAGTTAAACATCCGCAACCGAAGACGGAAATAGTTTGGCGAGCTACGGTATCTGTACCGTATGTCAAAAGCGCCTCCGAAGGAATAAGTCGAATCTTGAATAATGCAGGTAGAACTCTCCGCTCCGTATTAATGCATCTCAAAGATAAGACTCCTTTAGGTTGTGCGACGAACTGCATCTACCAAATCAACTGCAAGGGTTGCACGGGTGTTTACATTGGGCAAACGTCTAGAGAACTCTGCACTAGGTTAAAAGAACACAGGAAACGAGTGGGAAAGCGACCCCTCAATCCCAGTGAATATCAATCACTGATTCGTGATTCGGCCCTAGCTGAACACGTGCTAGACACTGGACACAGCGTAGATCTTGATAACGTGAAAGAGACAAGACGGGGTGTGAAATCTTATAGGGAAAGACTTCACACCGAGGCTGTTGAAATAACAAAGGCTGGGGCAAATGCGGTGAACAAGGTGGATGGGGCGAATATCTCAACAATCTGGCGTTCGGTTTTGCAGCGGATTAGGATTAACGAACATCACACTTAATACGCACATGATTACGTAAGCAGTGTGTCGGCATACGCTGACCTGAACAATTAATAAACAATTAGGGATGAACACAGCAATTAGGTGTGATCAATTATCTTGATCAATCATCTTGATCTCCCCTGTGTAGCTTAGTGAACTCGGGATTGGTCAAGAGAATGCCATTTATACCTGAACACTGTTCGTACCAACACCCTTGGTCTGACGAAGCTTCTGTGTTCAGAAGCGAAACGTTACCAAAAACTTACTATAACCGATTCATTGCAAACTCTATTTTCATGATTATGGACTCCCGATCGGTCTCGAATATATTCAAATACTTTGCTGACTCCTACGAGCCTCGAGTTCGCAAACTGGCCAGCGAGTTGGTACGAACAGCCGAGACGGAAGCGAAATGGTATAATCATCGCATCTACAACTTGAGATGCCAACAGAATAGAATCATACCAAGGGACTTGGTGGTCAAACCTCCGGATAATTCTCGCGATTCTCGGAAGGCTGCCGAAAACGCATCCAAAGTGTTCTTAAAACAAAGGATCCACAGGACCAATGAAAACATGACAAACGCGCGATCGAAAGCCTCCAGTTTGAAGTCCGAATTGCGACATGTGTTATCTGAAGTGGATTTCTGCAACATTTGTGGAAAACACGCCGAGGTTTTGGCCGCACAGACCGAGCACATAAAAGGAAGACAAGTACGTAAGTTCAGCACTTTATTAACTTCAAAAGATAAATGTACCTCTGCTAGTTCTTTTGATGACAGGGCTCGACAATATTCTAAAGTATTTAATTTATCAGATAGGCCGCTATCGCAAACCGAACAAAGATTTTTGGAAAAGGGTTTAAACTTCTCGTTAAGTACAAAATTCTTAAAGGATGAGGATGTTATTCCTTGCGTAGAATCCGCCTTAAACCAGCTACCTGAAAATCAGGCAGATGCGCTACGAAACGGTATATCTAGTATTATCAAAAAACAACAACCAGAAAGGATGAACCTTACTCGAGATGAACAACAAGCACTTCTTAAATTGCGAAAAGAAGAAGAAATAGTGATCACTAAGGCAGATAAAGGCAAGGCAACTGTGATTCTTTCTAAAAGTGATTATAGAGATAAGGCAGAGTCACACCTTGCTGAAGGTCCGTATCAGGTTATTGACAACCTTAGAGCTACGACAATTATGAATAACCGTAAGAGGGTTGTTTCAAGATACCTGCGAGGAATTGAGGAAAACCTTGGTCAAAGATTATGGTTCATGCTCTACACAAAATCTGCTCAGACACCCAGGTTCTATGGACTTCCGAAGATACATGAGGCAGGCATCCCCTTAAGGCCCATTGTAGACGGCATTGGATCCCCAACACACGAATTGGCTAAGCACCTTGCTCAGCTTTTGAAACCATTAGTTGGTAACACGAATTCTTTTATTAACAACTCGTTTGATTTTGTTCGTCGCTTAAGTACCGTAACAATTGGGGAGGATGAGATGATGGTTAGTTTTGATGTAAGCTCCTTGTTCACGAATGTTGACACTACAAGCGCTTTAGAATTAGTGAGGAAATCACTCAACTCCGATATGACCCTGAAGGATCGTACCAACTTGAGTGTACAACAAATGATCAACGGTGTAGCAATTTGACTAAATATGAACCATTTCTTATTTAATAGACAGCTATACAAGCAAAACGATGGTTTAGCGATGAGCTCACCCATTTCTCCAGTGCTAGCGAATATGTACACAGAGAACTTCGAAGAGATAGCTTTGAGAAACGAAGTGTTAAAACCAAAGATATGGTGGCGCTATGTCGACGATACATTCGTCATCATAAAGCGAAACAGACTAGAAGCATTTCATAGTTATCTCAATAGTTTGAATCCAAAAATCCAGGTCACAAAGGAAACCGAGTTTACGGAAGGGACACTTCCGTTCTTGGACTGTCTCGCGCAAAAAGACAACGGCAAGATTAGAACAACGGTATATCGTAAGCCTATCGACACGGATGCCATTTTGAGATTCACATCTGCGCACCCCAAAAGGGCATTTCAGTCCATAGCAAAATCGCTATTCTACAAGGTTGACCGCCTCTGCAGCGATGATGCAGATAAGAGACGAGCTCATGAAGAAGTCAGTCGCCGACTTGCAAATCATGGGTACCCCAAGAGCTTAATTAAACGCCAATTGAACCGAGTGAAATATCCGCAACCGAAGACGGAAAAGGTTTGGCGAGCTACGGTATCTCTACCGTATGTCAAAAGCGCCTCCGAAGGAATAAGTCGACTCTTGAATAGCGCAGGTATTAGAGTAACATATAAGGCAGGTAGAACTCTCCGCTCCGTATTAATGCATCTCAAAGATAAGACTCTTTTAGGTTGTGCGATGAACTGCATCTACCAAATCAACTGCAAGGGTTGCGCGGGTGTTTACATTGGGCAAACGTCTAGAGAACTCTGCACTAGGTTAAACGAACACAGGAAACGAGTGGGAAAGCGACCCAGCAATCCCAAAGAATATCAATCACTGATTCGGGATTCTGCCCAAGCTGAACACGTGTTAGACACTGGACACAGCGTAGATCTTGATAACGTGAAAGTGATAAGACGGGGTGTGAAATCTTATAGGGAAAGACTTCACGCCGAGGCTGTTGAAATAACAAAGGCTGGGGCGAATGCGGTGAACAAGGTTGATTGGGCGGATATCTCAACAATCTGGCGTTCGGTTTTGCAGCGGATTAGGATTAACGAACATCACACCTAATACGCACATGATTACGTAAGCAGTGTGTCGGCATACGCTGACCTGAACAATTAATAAACAATTAGGGATGAACACAGCAATTAGGAGTTGTGATCAATTATCTTGATCAATTATCTTGATCAATTATCTTGATCTCCCTGTGTAGCTTAGTGAACTCAGGATTGGTCAAGAGAATGCCATTTATACCTGAACACTGTTCGTACCGACACCCTTGGTCTGACGAAGCTTCTGTGTTCAGAAGCGAAACGTTACCAAAAACTTACTATAACCGATTCATTTCAAACTCTATTTTCTTTGACAAGTATATGTTGACCAAATCCAACTTCGCACTTCAGTACATAAGCTGACTTTGCATACTGACAAAACAACTTTGTTATTTTTATACATTCCCGATAGTGGTAATCGGTGGTTAGTGTAAATGATTTGCTTTTTAGGCAATTAAGACTCTGAATTACTTTGAAAGCGAAACAGCCTAATTCGAATGGGTAAACAGAGCACGAAAACGCGTTTGAGATCAATACTATCGTGATAACGATTGTGGCGAGATTATGAAAAATTGTTTGTTTGTCTTTTGCTCTAAGTTTGGCACAATTCAATCACATGAGCAGAGTGTGAAAAAATAATAGGCTCAATGTTTGCTGTCATCAAAAATTCACAACACATGTTGTGGGCGTTTGCATAGAAAGAATTTGTAATTTTCGCAAACACCACATTCAAGGACATGCTCTCATCGTTGGCTATGCGCAGAATCTACGAGATTTACAAGAACAAAAATGTGCTGGTCAGTCTCGCAAATGACAGCAGTGAAAAAACCGTTCGTGGAGTATACAAATATTTTCAAACTGACAATTTCTGTGGGTGTTTTGATATCATAATCAGGATCTTTTTTATTAAAAAGCACGAAAATTTATGAAAATGTGAATATCTGTGAATGAAAATCTTTATTTGGGAATAAGCTTAGGAAAATACCTCATGTTGATAAACTGAAGAGTCGCAGTTATTTACACTAATCAGTATGTAATACTTGTTGTTGGCCTCCTTCGGTCAATGTCGACCATGGATCACAATTGCATAAATTTTTCATGTTCCACAGCTTTTTGAATGACTACACAATCAGATTCGGGAGGAACAATCTCTCCCGCAGCGCTTGCAATGATGGTCAGAACTCGAGCGTATAGCGTCGGTTGCACGCCGGCGGCGTGATCCGCGTTCAGCAGCCCAGAGCTGTATCTACTCCTCCCAGCTTGCAGACGACGCCTTACACAATGCCTCCAATGTGAGCGGTCAAGAGTAAGTTCTTCCCAACTCACCGGGTCAACACCGATGTAATACTATCCTTATGTAAATGACGTTGATAATCTCTAACTCCGAATCTTAAATGGATAATCCGCTTCAGACATCAATCAGTGGCGGCAAATTCTAATTCTCAAGGTCACTCAAGAAAGCAGACTTGAAGTGAATACTTTTGAGGCGAATTCCTGTGTGAGTTCAGTTAGTAGAAGATCATTTGGCTAATGTATCGTGGTGCTCACATCCCCATCCCTTACACATCGCAACCGGTTTCTGGCTGTTTGTCGTCATCAGGTGGAGACAGTAAAATCAGATTCAGTGAGCCTTGACACAGTGGATTAAAGGTAAACAGTTATAACTTGTATGCCAACTGTTATATAGGTTTCGTACAACGAACCACGATGTTCAGACACAGAATCACAAAGTGATTCTTGGTCAAAGCACTCAAGGCGCTTGTGGATGACCAAAGTAATGTGTTG
>JACCGJ010015955.1:0-10206 GCA_013407085.1 Atriophallophorus winterbourni
AAACCATTTGACGTTTATGATATGATGTAACCAAGGACTCACCGATGAATGTTTCAATCTGAAAACCGCGAATTTGAAGATGCAGCAGCCTGGAATAACGCAACACTTTACGTTTAAACGAGGGCGGTCTGAGCTATATCGCCATTTGTAAATACTCTTACAATTCCAAATTCATCTTGGAATATTGTTCACTAAAGTTGTATGATGAATAACATAAAAACCATTATATATTCCAACCATCACCAAGAATGCTAAAAGCATATATATTAATATGGCAACAGGAATGTGTTCATGTTAACTGAATGTGTAACAAAGCATTAGGATTGTAACTTCCTACAATTGAAATCGATTGCAAGAAACCATCTGACGTTTATGATATGATGTAACCAAGGACTCACCGATGAATGTTTCAATCTGAAACCCGCGAATTTGAAGATGCAGGAGACTGGAATAATACAACACTTAACGTTTAAACGAGTGAGGTCTAAGATATATCCTGATTTGTGATTTCTCATGCAATTCGAAAGTCATCTTGGATTCAAGGATTTATGGTTAAAAATTTAATATTTTACAACACCACAGAATGAAGTTATTTATGAAAATGTGAGCTATATAATAGTTTAAAAGGAATCGAGAATATCAAATTTAAGGCTCATGTTCGTGTATGACGCTTGTGTCGTTATAAAACCAATGAGAATATGATTTCGTTCAATAAGCATTAAAAAGATGGATTATATAACCGTATCAATGATACAATTAAACTCACGATTTGCTTGAAACTGCATATTGACATGCGTCTGTTTTGAATGATCAATTTATTTTGGCCATCTACTAGCGACTTAGTTCGTTTTATTCGGTTCACAAATTAATGTCACTCGAAGAAGCTTGCCCTTGAATGATATCACAAAGTTAATGGAGTATTACTCAATAATCGTTCAATCAATAATCGATTTATCGCCTCTGCGTGAACGGAAATCCACTCATGCAAGATATTAGCATCGATTTTGTATAATCAAAAAATCGATGGTGAGTAGGATTAACTTAAAATCCAACTGGGTTTTTCAGTAATCGATTAAAATCAGTAAAGTAGGAATTCATAATTAAAGAATGAAATTGAAATATTTAACAAAGCATTCAAAAGTAAATGCCTCGAAGTTAAATTGTAAGATATCAATCCCGGAAATCTTTACAAAAGGGTATAAACATAGTGTATAACCAGAACTTTCGAGAACGTAAATATAACGAACAGTTTATACACGATTCATTGAATACTGGTGAAGGATTTAATTTCTTTTTATATGCGAAGACTCAGCATGTGGGTGGTTTTTCTTAATAATTGAGTGAATATGGAAGATTTCTATGCATCTAAACTTGGTGAATACTTGCATCGGTAGCGTATAATTTCGAATAGAAACAATAAGTTCTAAGACGATATGAACAATCTATATTGTCTAAGAGCAACTCCAATTCAATAAAGTTATTTTCTTTCGTAAAGAGATGACCACGCCGCAGGGTACAAGACATTATGAGCTACTGAATTTGTTTTAGTTTGTTCTCTGAATATTTATGTTAAAAGTAAACTCAACGCCTGGGCGAGAAACGTCAAACGATCAACTAGTGTAATTGAAAACCCACACCAGTTCAGATTTCGGAAGAATCATACAAGAACGGATCGAATGACAATCTCATAAAAACATCATGGCATTTGAAATACAAGCGATTGGGTAGGGTCAGTGAAACGTATTCAACGTGTCGATGTCTCGAATGGAACCGATCAAAATTAACCCATTTGACAAATCAGATTGAAATCACAACACGAGAGGTGACTTCCGTTGTGAGCCAGTAATGAAACCATAAGTAAATGTAGCTACTTGGTGTTCTTTTGCATGTCGAGATGAACCGATGAACCTTGAGGTGAGGATCGTACCGCAACAGATGACTTGAGCGGATATCGTGGTATTTACGACCCTTGTTCTCGAGGTTTGTCGATACCGTCACAAACGTTTGCGTCGAAGAAATGTGTTTGGCTCTTGTTCATATTGTTATTCAACTTATTGGAAATATGTCGCGTCTGTATGGTGTTTTTGGTTTATGTTTTGTGACAAAGCGATGACCTGCTGAAATACCTCCTGGGTGCGCTCAGTTTTCTGGCCTCATCAAAGTGTTCCGTGGTGGAGTATGATGTTATGGGTTACCTCATGACAAGCGTTCTTCTTATAAGAAGTAGCCAAAATTCTAGTTATGACCATGGATCGGTGGATATGAATCGCCGTATCAGAAGTCAGTTCCTATTGTTCTATCCAAGGACATTAGATGGTGACCAAGTAAATTTTATCGGGGCTACCGGGCTTGAACTGGACGAGTTGTAACGCGCTCATTGGTTACCGATTGATGCTAAAATTCTCTTCTCCATTGCAATAAGCTAAAGCCAATGTGCAGTGCTACCACCTAAACGAAATTCTCCACTTCGATCTTGGCAGCCAGGGCAGTATCACCCCAATGTTGAACCACGAAAATGAACCACAAAACTCTTACAAGTAATATCATGCATTCCGACGCTAGAAGAACAAGAAAATGGCTTTATTCTTGTACACACATTTTCAGCAATAGCATTAATTTATCCACACAGAAATACTTTTTCAATAGAGGTCACGTAAATAATGTGCTGTTCAATATTTACACTGTCAATTGGCTCCTTAGATCAAGAATAAATTTTGATAGATCAACCGCATAGCGACAAGGTCAAGGACGAAGCAATTCTTGAATTTTTCGCTCTTAGAATAATGAACGATTTTCAAGCCATGAGGACCACATGCAGTGGATGTGCCTTATCGGACGAAATGAATCTTATTAATCTTTCACATTCACAGAAGTGTCAATCAACTATCATATCTCGAATTAACTCGATAGATATATGTCGTGCGATAACCTTAGGAAGAAGAAGAAGAAAAAGAAAACTTTATTCGTTAAAACGAATTTTCAGTTAATCAAAATAGTTCGAACACAGAATTTCAATGCGAATAAGAGGGACGTCAAACTTCGATGGGAAAATTTGGGATTGTCAGTCACATTCAAATACAAAACAGCTTCGGTTAATGCCTCTTTTGATCATTAAGAAATCCTTCTCAAGTAGAGCGGGAAACATTATATGGGATGTATAGAGGAACTGGGGAACAATGCAGGAAAAAACAAAATATCTAACTAAATCAGTCAAGGGAAAAGGGAATAGAGAACGAAGGCGTAAGGCAAAGAAAGATAGAACTATGCTGTCACATGATAAGTCCATAACGCCAAGATACGTGAATCAAGTGCTTCTATTGAATTCAGAGTCATTAGAGGAAGCCGGAGGAATTCCTTGAAACAGGGTTTGACGTCGCTGACCAACAAAGTTGAAAACGATTACCTCTTACATTTTTGAGGATTTAACGATAAGTCGAGTGAGGATAACTACTGGTCAATTTATCGTAGATTCTGATGCAGAACGGTCAGCACACCTATAATAATAAAAAACACAACGGGAACGTCATTAGCGTATTTGAGAGTAAGGCTGGAATGAAAACGCGGAAAATTAGAAATGTAAACAGAGAATAAGAATGGAGAAAGAATTTTGCCCCGCAGCAGACCGCGACGAATCAAGATCAAATGGGAGACTTTGTCATTCACGACTGTATGCTGAACACGGCTTTTAAAGAAGGAGGTAATCCAGTGAAGTATGTTCAGAGGGACACCACCGTCAAAACGTTTTTAAGCTAATAAATCCTGACAACGTTGTTGAATGCGCTGGTGTAATCAAGGAAACAAACTTGCACTACTTTCGATTTAGAATCAAATGAACGAGATAGTGGTTTTAGCACAGCACGAAGTAAAATAATTTACAATAACTTATTAACTGCAACATACATGAGATGGGGACGGTACTCCCCAGGATCGTTTTTGGGAATCGGAGGTATGCAAACCGGCTCCAAACAGTCAGGTATTGTAGCTTTCTCCATGCATCTATAAAAATAGATGAGATAGGCAAAGAAACTTCAGTAAAAAAAGAGAAAGATTGTCAGGTCGGGATACAGCGGAAAAAGCGCACAAGACTTCCAATGCGCTTGTGAAAGATGAAGTGGAAATGAAGACGGGGGTAAAATAAAATCAGTGTGTGCATTGGCATCAACAGGAAGGGATACGCAAGATTCATTCAAAGTATTAATTTCAAAAATAGTTGGAAATTCCCTTCTTGCTTTTCCACACAGTTGTTCGAGCGCGTTCCATAATTGACGACTATTTTCTGTTCTCGAATTGCAATCGTGACCAAATATTGACCTTACGCAGGATTTTGGAGCACTGTGCAGGGTATCAACAGCAAACGATGGTATGATTTATGGAGTTCCGAGCAGCGTTTGAGTCTGTAGACATTATGCTATCGGATGGGGTTACCATGAATCTCGTTAACTTAATTAGAGCCTATTACAACTTTAGGAGGTCTCGGGTTTGCGTCTACGGTGAAGTGTCTTGCTTGCACACACAAGTCAGGCAAAGCAACCCGTTATCCCTAGTCCTATTCAACTATGTCATCGACTAAATTATGAACCGGGCATTAGCGGACTATCAAGGGGTTCAAGTATCAACGGATCAGAGATCTCGATTACGCGGCCACGTCCTCAGAAAGACAGTCTCAGCGCTCACGAAACTCGTTTTCGACACTTGGAGTCGGCAACAAGGCGGTCTAGTGAAGACCTAGCTGTCAACTGTGCGAGGAGGACTTAGACGCCATGGGATTGCTTACCGTCTACGCCGTTGTAAAGTGGAAACGCGACTGAATCACGAACTGCGACGATCTCGCCCCCGGTAAACTCGTGGGTGCTGGTGTGATTCGAGACATCAAGGGAGCCTGTTAATATACCGTAAAACCAACAACACAAAAAGGAAAAGAAAGTAATCGTGTACAATTTCCGAAGACGTTACATTTCGAACTTATTAGACACGGGACGCTGAGAAACAATATCTCGATCACGATTTTTGAATGTCTTTACATTCAATCTTTGGTGGCGATTCAGATTGTTGGAGGAAAAACTATCAGGACGGACAAAAATAGTTTCTTTGGGGCAAAAAATACCAAAACATAAATTGAAGTACGAAGTTAAAACATCACATTCACGGGAAACATCATGGCCCTGGAGTAAATTAAAGTCAGTGGTATTGATCATTTTTGAGGGCTGGAATATTATCAGGGTCACATGCTATGCTGGTCGCCTTTCTGCTGATTCTGTGAGTCAGATAATGATGTCCCGTGTTTCCGTAGATTTAAGGGAGAGTCAGAATTAACGATGGAGGCAGAATAATGAGCATGAAAAATGTGTTCTGCATTGGTAAGAGAATAATCCAGACACGCTT
The DNA here is from genome assembly GCA_013407085.1 of Atriophallophorus winterbourni. Lineage (NCBI taxonomy): Eukaryota > Metazoa > Platyhelminthes > Trematoda > Plagiorchiida > Microphallidae > Atriophallophorus > Atriophallophorus winterbourni. The sequence continues at coordinate 5,383 of JACCGJ010015955.1, forward strand.
CTGAACGCTTTGAGAAGTGAACAATGTTCGTAAAAGACAAAAGAGAAAACATTCAAAGTTTCAAGTGATTGAGGTCTCCAGCAAGTACGAGCAAAGAGTTTTGAAAAAGAACAAGTTCAATAAGAAGTTTATCAAAAATGCACGAAAAACGTGAGAATGACAGTTAGAGACGACATACGCATTTATCAAAATAAAGGACTGAAAATTAGAAAGATGTGATTTGCATTCAACAGATAAACGGGAAACTTAGATTTTGTTAAAGGTAAAAATAATCTTACTAGAGGCACACTACGCTTTGCGGACAAAAGTTATAAATCCGCAACCACGAGTTGCGATAGGGCTAATTAAATCAGTGCCAATTTAAACGTTCAATTGCTTGTGACCCCAGCAAGGATGGTCCCAATCCCGGTTGCAAAAGGAGGAGTGTTGAGCATGAGTCTAGCAACCCACCTTGTAAAAACCTTCAGGCTGCAGAAACACCAACAAAAATACTACCAGACACCACGGACCTAAGAGAAGATGGACCACCAGATGGAAGGTGTTTGACGTCGGACGGTAAAAGCCAGAGTATTCTGGAAGCCGTTTGGCTGATGACTATCGCCTTCACCAGGACCACCACTACCATCGCCACATGGAACGTCCGGGACATGCGTGAAACTGGAAGGACAATGCAAGTGGCTTCAGAGATGAGGAAGTATAACTTCAACGTCTTAGGAATCAGCGAGTTAAGATGGATTGGTTTCGGGCAGATGTGATTGACTTCGGGTGAATTACTGTTGCACTCGGGCCACGAACAGGAAGATACCACACACACAAACACACAAGGAGTGTTCATGATGCTTTCCAAATCGGCTGAGAGAGCGCTCATTGAGTGGAAGGCGCATAGACCACGGATCATTGCAGCCTCCTTCTATACAAAAAAGAAGAGGATCAACTTGGGCATGAACTTTACCAACAGCATAGCAAGTTGAACTGCCGCAAATATGCATTTTCTGTTCGCAATGTGCAATTGTGGAACAGTTCACCTACTCACGTGGTACAATCTGGAACCATTGACGTTTTCAAGAAATCACAAAATGTACACATGGAAAAGTATGTTTTTTCACGTTTGACAGTCTCTAACAATATTTATATATTTTTTACCATTCTACCCGATGTACATTTGTGTGGGTCTTATAAAGCATAGCTTTTTATCCGCATATCATCTATGAATCTATGAATCTATGAATAATCCAGTGCTACGCCCCGACGAACGACAATGAAGAGTAGGAGAAGAAGGATTTTTACAACAGACTGTCGATCATCATACAAGACAGACAAAAGTGGGATATCGTTGTTGTAATGGGTGACTTCAACGCCAAGATTGGCCGTGACAACTGAGGGTATGAGGAGAACATGGGGCAGCGAGGGTTGGGCGAGATGAATGGCAACGGGGAGAAATTCGCTGAGCTATGCTCCGCAAGAAATCTGGTCATCGGAGGAAGTGTTTTTAACCACAGAATGGATCTCAGCAGGAATGCTACAGAAGATAGATAAAAAAGAGAAAAGAAAGCAATGATGAACAACAGCAGAGCGAGAGCAACAAAAGAAAAAGCACAAGAAGAATAGACAGAAGCAAATAGAATTGTCAAGCGGAGCGTCGGAGCAGCCAAGCGGAAATACCTAGAGACACTGGCCATAGATGCAGAAGAAGAAGTACATCAGAACAACACCGAGGACCTGTATTCCACCATCAAAAAACAATCAGGAAACTTTGCCAAGCCAGAAAGGCCAGTGAGGAACAGAGATGAAGGAGCGGTGTCAGACGCAGGACAGTAAAAGAGGCTGATTGAGCACTTTTAAGAGTTACTCAACACACCAGCTGCTTCATACTCACTGGATATACTGTCATCTGAAAGCGATCTGTCAATCAAGTGTTGTGCACCCAAGAATGAAGAGATCCGCAGCGCCATTAAGCAATTGAAGAACGGCAAGGCTACAAGACATGACACCATCCAGGTAGAAGCGCTAAAGGCGGACATCGAGACCAGTGTGGAGCTCCTCTGACAACTCTTTTTCAAGATCTGAGAAGAAGAGCTGAGTGGAAATAAGGCTACCTCATCAAACTCCTTAAGAAAGGCGACCTCAGTTCCTGTTCCAAATACCGATGGATAACGCTGCTGTCCATCTTGCTGAACAGAATGAAAGACGCTCTTGGATTTGGACTCTAAATCTGAAGTACATTACTGGTACCATTACGTTGGTAAACGTTTATGCACCGACGCTCTCTGCGACGACTGCTGAAAAATACGCTTTTTATCACAACCTCGCAACAGTCCTCGAAAACGTGCCACAAAGAAACGGTGTAGTGGTATTGGGTGATTTCAATGCTAGTGTTGGTGCGGATTACGAATCTTGGCAAAACAGTATCGGGAGGTTCGGTGTGGGTAAAACCAATGAAAATGGACAACGCCTTTTAGAATTATGCACACAGTTCAGTCTTTGTGTCAGTAACACTTTCTTTCAAACAAAACCACAGCATAAGGTCTCTTGGAAACATCCTCGCTCTAAGCACTGGCACCAGCTTGATCTTATTCTTGTTAGGCGCACTAATATAGGAAGCGTACTTCTCACCAGATCATATCAAAGCGCAGACTGTGACACTGATCATTCACTGGTTTGTGCAAAACTGAAGCTTCCCGACACGAGATTTCACCGCACCAAATTGTCTGGTAAGCCTAGGATTGACGTCACCCGCATGTGCGAACCTAATCTAGCTGCGCGATTTGCAAAAGCCTTCACAGCCGAGTTCAGCAAGACAACCCACTTGAATCGCTTCAGAAAACTGGGAATCGATTAAAAACAGCATATGCCGAGTCGCACTTTCCACTTTCGGTCCGAAGAAAGCTCGAACAAGCGACTGGTTCGAAGCAAAAGCTTCTGAGATGACTGCTGTGTTGGATGAGAAACGGTCAGCATTCTTGAGGGTCAAAGGTATGCCAACAGATGAAAACTTACGACTTTTAAGAGCAGCCAGAAATAAGGTCCAACAGACTGCAAGGCGATGTGCAAATGACTACTGGACAGAAATTAGCCTTAGTATCCAAAAAGCTGCGGATACTGGAAATTTTCACGGCATGTATGATGGGATCAAGAGAGCTATTGGTCCAAACAAACATAAAATGGCTCCCATTAAGTCTGTATCTGGTGACCCGATTGTGGACAAAACTCAGCAGATGGAAAGATGGGTAGAGCACTTCTCCTCCCTCTACTCTAGGGACAGTACGGTTTTACCACATGTATTTGAAAATGTCGAGCGGTTGCCGACTATTGAATATCTAGATACTCCCCCTACTCTTGATGAGCTCAATAGAGCAATCGACCGCTTAGCGAATGGGAAGGCCCCTTGTGACGACGGAATTCCACCTGAGCTCATCAAATGCGGTAGAGCAGCATTATTACAACCGCTTCACCATTTGCTTCTTCAGTGCTGGCAGGAGGAGTGTGTCCCACAAGAGATGCGAGACACAAAGATCATCACACTATTCAAGAATAAAGGAGATAGAGGCGACTGCAACAATTACAGAGGAATCTCCCTTCTGAATGGTGTAGGCAAATTGTTTGCTAAAGTCTTACAGATCCGGCTGCAAGTTTTAGCTGATAGAATTTACTCCGAATCTCAATGTGGCTTTCGCAAGGGAAGATCGACCGTTGACATGATCTTCTCCCTAAAACAACTTCAAGAAAAGTGTCGGGAACAGCTTATGCCATTATACGCTGTTTTTATTGATTCAACGAAGGCATTCGACTACGTCAGCAGGGAGGGTCTTTTCAAAATGCTTGATTTGATAGGCTGCCCACCAAGACTGCTAAAGCTCGTTATTTCGTTCCACTCAGGCATGAAGGGCTCAGTCCATTTTAACGGTTTCAGCTCAGAAGCCTTTGAAATTCGCCGAGGCGTCAAACAAGGGTGTGTTCTTGCTCCCACGCTGTTCGGCATTTTCTTTGCTCTGCTTCTGAAGCACGCTTTCAGGACGAGAACACAAGGTATTTACCTACGCACGCTAAGTGATGGCAAGCTTTTCAACCTAAACCGGTTGAGAGCACAAACCAAGGCACGAAATGTGCTAATCCGTGACCTGCTGTTTGCCGACGATGCAGCCTTTATTGCTCACTCCCAGGATCACCTTCAGTCTCTAATGGACTGTTTTTCGTCGGCATGCAAAGACTTTGGTCTAACAATAAGCATGAGCAAGACCAAAGTCCTTAGCCAAGGGACTGTATCGCCTCCCATCATAACTGTTGGAAACTGTCAGCCTGAATCAGTACATCAGTTCACATACCTTGGTTCAACCATTGCGGATAACCTCTCGCTAGACACGGAGATTGATAAGCGGATTGGCAGAGCAGCTGTCATTTTGTCCCGATTGAACTCTCGTGTTTGGGGTAACCGCAAGCTGACTGTAAAGACAAAGATGATGGTATACAGCGCGTGCGTACTAAATGCTTTACTATACGGCCGTGAAACCTGGGCCACCCACGCAAGACACGAACGGAAGCTGAATGCTTTCCATCTACGAAGCATCCGTCGTATCTTGAACATATCGTGGATGGACTGAGTGACTAATGCTGAAGTGCTTTCAAAAACTGGTCTAAAGAGAATGTTCACTCTAATGCGACAGCGCCGCCTGCGCTGGCTTGGTCGTGTGTACAGAATGGAACATGGTCGTATTCCGAAAGATCTACTCTACGGTGAGTTGCAATTAGGAAGTCGACCATTGGGCAGACCGCACTTGCGGTACAAAGATGTCTGCAAAAGAGATATGAAAGCTCTCGGCATCGACC
>JACCGJ010015958.1:0-10434 GCA_013407085.1 Atriophallophorus winterbourni
CGCAGCTTAAAATAGATGCCATCGTTGCACCCCATCTCTCCGGTGGACGTCTTGACCATGAATTCGGTTTGATCAAATCACTCTATGCCGCTCAGCTGATGACTTCCTTACCGGTGTATCTTCTCTCGGAACGTTGTTTATCCATGCTTTTGAAACCGGTAAGTGCGCCTAATACATGAGCTCAACTTGCCACAGGGATCTCATGTTATGAATGTATCCACCGGCTATGAGGGAAAACACATTGGACTAATACCCGTTGGTAGACCTGTCACCGCGACCACTTCCGGCTTGAGATGGAATCTGGGTTAGCATGAGTATCGGTAAATGATTCTTTTCCAGACAATCAACAACTGTCGTTTGACGGTCTTGTTTCCACATCGAACACTGCAGTGGGACCATCGTTTCGTGTATGTTGCGATGCGCCTCTCGTATTAACCATGGAGTATACGATGGATGAAGTCAATATACTTTGAGCAAAGGCGTTTTTGTAAATAGGATACACATTCAAACACTTGTGATTTTTCTTTATATTTACAGTTACGGTCCAATCCTCTCGTCGTTCGCGATCGGCGATTAGTCGGACTCATCCTTTTTTAAGATGGCTATTATTTGCGTTACATCCCCTCCATTAGTTCTGAAGATCCTCACTGCATGCATTCCCATCACACACCCGACGACCGCTTTCGTGCTGTTCACATCAGACAAGGATACGCATGCTTCCCTAGCACACTTACACTTCACGGGGGTGAACACCAAAATACATTGGTCACTTCAAGCGTCTTGAGCGCTTGACTGGGAATTACTCTGATTCTGTTTTTGTTGTGCGAACCCTATTTAACAGTCGTTTTCAGCTATAACTGTTCCTTTGCAAGTCTGTCATTAGGCACATAATTCATGTCTAAATTGCTGTTATTGAACCAATAAAAAATCCGAGAAATGAAAACGCCATCAGAAGTACTGATCACGTTAGGGCGAGATCAACTGAGGACCGATCACTGAGTTATAATGGAAAGAAATTTGTTTGCAATCGGTCAAAACGTGCATACTAATTGCAAGAATATGTCTAGCCCTTCAAGTTTATTGCAACAAGAGTTTCATGTTAGTTTAAGCGCTAGAGTGCTCCATGTATGGCATTTTCAAAGTAAATTCCATGGTCAATTACTAAAAGATGTTAAGCTGGAGCTTGATGTTCTCTGTCGTTTCGACGATGTTTTGCGGTGTGCCTTGTGTGCTTGTTTTATCTAGCATATATTTATCTCGGTGTGCCGGGTAAACGACTAGGCAATTACTTTTGTAGACCAAGTTCGCGGTGGACCATCTGTGAGATGCAACAATGACGAGAAAAGCGTTATACATTTGCCAAATTAACGCTTATAAAAACCACCGTTCAAGGTAGAGAACTACAAATGCGGGGAGTGTATATAATGGAACACTTGATTCCAATCGACAAGAGGTACGAAAATAGTTTCTAGCTATATATTATCCGCCTTTCGTGACAGTTATTCTACCCGGATAACCTGGCGATCTACTAAGCTTTTAGGTTACCCCTGATTTAAGACGATCACATAATGCAAAGTTTTGTTAAACAGCGATTTTATTGCGGATCCGAATAACTTTTTCTAACGAGTAATCTCGAAACTATGTCTGTCGTGTATTTGGAGCGAGTTCCGGCTGACCCAACACTCACGCAAGTAGGAGAAGACGATTGACAGAATGCTTCGGACCACTGCCATTTAATATCTCTTGACAGAAGTTGATTCAATGGCGTCAATAGGCGTAAATAAGCGTCGGCTAAATCAAGGGTAGTAAAGAATTTTCCTCCATTGAGTTTGGCGAATGTCTTCTGCAAGGGGAAGTGGGTACTGGTGAGGTTCGAGGCATGCATTTAATCCGGTTGAAAAATCAGCACACAATCGGATCTTCCTGTTTGGCTTCCGAATAACAACGATGGGAGCTGCCCAATATGAAAAGTCAACGCGTTCAATGATGCCTTCAGATTCTAAACGGTTCAGCTCGTGCTCGACACTCTTGTGCTGCATAGGGGACCGGACGCCGTGGTTTAAAAACAGGTTTTCCATCCGGGAGCAAATGTAGGGAGGCCTTGAACCTTGAGCACCGACCAAGTTTGGACTGCAACACATCTGCAAATTCAGTGAACAATTTTTCAGCCAACTGATTTGGAGTTCTTGAAGAAGAATTTGTCTGGCACACTGTTGCGGTTGTTGTTGAACACAGATCTTTCAGAGGCACGCTAAGTAAATTCAGACGTTCGATCCAGTCCATTCCAAGCAAATCAAGTTTATCATGAGGCGTCAAGTAAACTAAACCTGTTGCTTGCTCACCATTGAAATCAATCTTACAAGTAAATTGTCCGTCAATCCTCAGTGGTTCACCAGAGGCATTTCGCACATTCATTTCCGTGGGATAGACTGTTGGGCAGCCAATCTGCTTCCACGTTGAGCGGGAAATCAATGTGACGTCTGAGGCGGTGTCGATTTGCAACGAAACGGTCTTGCCTTGAATTCTCACTGCGACATATTTACGTCTGCTTGCCAAATCTGCTTCAAAGGTTGCAATGACAGCATTGATTCTGCCCCGGTTTCCATTCGATTTTGGATTATGAAGACTGTTTGCACCGGTCCAATAGTTTTTTCTGCAATGTGACTCTTTGTGACCAATGCGGTTGCATCTGCGGCACTTATAGGTTCTGAACGGACAATCTTTCGAATAGTGCCATCCACCGCAATTCCAACAGGCACTTTTGGGTTTCAATGACTTTTTGGGAGGACTTTGTGAACTACTGTGTGCTGCTGTGTTCTTGTACACTTGAGGATCTATTTTCTGTCCGGCGCTTTCAATCAACTTGGTATCATGCTTGAGGTTCACCATTCTGTGACATTCGGCTGCAATGTCTTGAAGGGTCATTTCCGGTTCGTGCTCCAGTCTGCTCAGAATTCTTGTTCGAACGTCTGCGTCTGCTGGTGATTGAAGACTGCAAACGAACATCAAGCATTTGAACTGATTTGGTGTCATCGAACCAAGCTTGAATCTTTCACACTCTCGATTGATGATAGCAGCATGCGTGGTGTAGTCGTCTGTTTCCTTTTTCATCAGTTTGAGACAGTTGTAACGAATGCTGAATAAAGATGATTGTTCGCCAAAGATTGTCGTGAGTGTTTCAATGGTTTTCGTCAAAGGTAAACTCTCGAGCACATTTTGAAAGAATATAGTGAGTGTAACGTTCGTGCTCAAGAGGACCAAGTTTTCTCAACAATAAACGAACAAGCCATTCATCAACTTGACCCGCTAGTTCAACTCTTATAAGGTCTTCGTATTTCTGGAACCAAGCATTGAATATTGTTCCCGATACTGCATCAAAATGGAACTCTGTGATGGATGCTGCGATTGAGTCGATTGATTGTTGCTGTGTCTGTTCTTTGGGTTCTGCTTTGATAATCAGCTTCTGCGAAAAAAGCTCCATGAGCTGCTTGTGTGACTTTACGAACTGCGCTTGCTGTTGCGGAAGTAATGCTTGCATTTGCTCAAAGCTGATAGCCATATTCCCGTCGCCAAGTCTGGTGTGTTTTTGGAGCGAGTTCCGACTGACCCAACACTCACGAAAGTGGAAGAAGACGACTGACAGAATGCATCGTTTTATTTACAGCTCATTTTCGTTCATCTAATTGGCTAATTGATACATATATATACCAAATGAGCTGTAAATAAAACGATGCTTTCTGTCAAGTCGGTTTCTTCCACTTTCGTGAAGGTGGGGTCAGTCGGGAACTCGCTCCAAAAAACACAACATACTTGGCGACGGGAATATGGCTATCAGCTTTGAGTAACTGCAAGCATTACTTCATCAACAGCAAGCGCAGTTCGAAAAATCACAGAAGCAGCTCATTGAACTTTTTTCTCAGAAGCTGAATATCAAAGAAGAACACAAAGAACAGACACAGCAGCAATCAATTGACTCAATCGCAGCATCCATCACAGAGTTCCATTTTGATGCAGAATCGGGAACAACATTCAATGCTTGGTTTCAGAAATACGAAGACATTTTCCGAGTTGAACTTGCGGGTCAAGGTGATGCATGGCTTGTTCGCCTGTTGTTGAGGAAACTTGGTCCTGTTGAGCACGAACGTTACACTAACTACATTCTTCCAAAATGTGCTCGAGAGTTCAGCTTTGACGAAACCATCGCAACACTCACGACAATCTTTGGAGAACAATCATCCTTATTCAGCATTCGTTACAACTGTCTCAAACTGATGAAAAAGGAAACAGACGACTACACTACGCATGCTGCTATCATCAATCGAGAGTGTGAAAGATTCAAGCTCGGTTCGATGACACCAAATCAGTTCAAATGCTTGATGTTCGTTTGCAGTCTTCAATCAGCAGCAGACGCAGACGTTCGAATAAGAATTCTGAACAGACTGGAGCACGAGCCGGAAATGACCCTTCAAGACATTGCAGCCGAATGTCACAGAATGGTGAACCTCAAGTATGATACCAAGTTGATTGAAAGCGCCGGACAGAAAATAGAGCCTCAAGTGTACAGGAACACAGCAGCACACAGTAGTTCACAAAGTCCTCCCAAAAAGTCATTGAAACCCAACAGTGCCTGTTGGAATTGCGGTGGATGGCACTATTCGAAAGATTGTCCGTTCAGAACTTATAAGTGCCGCAGGTGCAAGCGCATTGGTCACAAAGAGTCACATTGCAGAACAAACTATTGGACCGGTACAAACAGTCTTCATAATCCAAAATCGAATGGAAACCGGGGCAGAATCAATGCTGTCATTGCAACTTTTGAAGCGGATTTGGCAAGCAGACGTAAATATGTCGCAGTGAAAATTCAAGGCCAGACCGTTTCGTTGCAAATTGACACAGCCTCAGGCGTCACATTGATTTCCCGCTCAACGTGGAAGCAGATTGGCTGCCCAACAATCTATCCCACGGAAATGAATGTGCGAAATGCCTCTGGTGAACCACTGCGGATTGACGGACAACTTACTTGTGAGATGGATTTCAATGGCGAGCAAGCAACTGGTTTAGTTTACGTGACGCCTCATGATAAACTTGATTTGCTTGGAATGGACAGGATCGAACAGCTGAATTTACTTAGCGTGCCTCTGAAAGATCTGTGTTCAACAACAACCGCAACAGTGTGCCAGACAAATTCTTCTTCAAGAACTCCAAATCAGTTGGCTGAAAAATTGTTCACTGAATTTGCAGATGTGTTGCAGTCCAAACTTGGTCGGTGCTCAAGGTTCAAGGCCTCCCTACATTTGCTCCCGGATGGAAAACCTGTTTTTAAACCACGGCGTCCGGTCCCCTATGCAGCACAAGAGTGTCGAGCACGAGCTGAACCGTTTAGAATCTGAAGGCATCATTGAACGCGTTGACTTTTCATATTGGGCAGCTCCCATCGTTGTTATTCGGAAGCCAAACAGGAAGATCCGATTGTGTGCTGATTTTTCAACCGGATTAAATGCATGCCTCGAACCTCACCAGTACCCACTTCCCCTTGCAGAAGACATTCGCCAAACTCAATGGAGGAAAATTCTTTACTACCCTTGATTTAGCCGACGCTTATTTACGCCTATTGACGCCATTGAATCAACTTCTGTCAAGAGATATTAAATGGCAGTGGTCCGAAGCATTCTGTCAATCGTCTTCTCCTACTTGCGTGAGTGTTGGGTCAGCCGGAACTCGCTCCAAATACACGACAGACATAGTTTCGAGATTACTCGTTAGAAAAAGTTATTCGGATCCGCAATAAAATCGCTGTTTAACAAAACTTTGCATTATGTGATCGTCTTAAATCAGGGGTAACCTAAAAGCTTAGTAGATCGCCAGGTTATCCGGGTAGAATAACTGTCACGAAAGGCGGATAATATATAGCTAGAAACTATTTTCGTACCTCTTGTCGATTGGAATCAAGTGTTCCATTATATACACTCCCCGCATTTGTAGTTCTCTACCTTGAACGGTGGTTTTTATAAGCGTTAATTTGGCAAATGTATAACGCTTTTCTCGTCATTGTTGCATCTCACAGATGGTCCACCGCGAACTTGGTCTACAAAAGTAATTGCCTAGTCGTTTACCCGGCACACCGAGATAAATATATGCTAGATAAAACAAGCACACAAGGCACACCGCAAAACATCGTCGAAACGACAGAGAACATCAAGCTCCAGCTTAACATCTTTTAGTAATTGACCATGGAATTTACTTTGAAAATGCCATACATGGAGCACTCTAGCGCTTAAACTAACATGAAACTCTTGTTGCAATAAACTTGAAGGGCTAGACATATTCTTGCAATTAGTATGCACGTTTTGACCGATTGCAAACAAATTTCTTTCCATTATAACTCAGTGATCGGTCCTCAGTTGATCTCGCCCTAACGTGATCAGTACTTCTGATGGCGTTTTCATTTCTCGGATTTTTTATTGGTTCAATAACAGCAATTTAGACATGAATTATGTGCCTAATGACAGACTTGCAAAGGAACAGTTATAGCTGAAAACGACTGTTAAATAGGGTTCGCACAACAAAAACAGAATCAGAGTAATTCCCAGTCAAGCGCTCAAGACGCTTGAAGTGACCAATGTATTTTGGTGTTCACCCCCGTGAAGTGTAAGTGTGCTAGGGAAGCCTCTGTCGAAGGCGAAACGTAAGAAAAACGACTACGTTGTGCGGCACTTTGCCTGGATCAGGTTTGTATGGTTTCATTCATTTCAGTTTTTCTTCATTTGTCGGAGAAATTAATTTAATTGCTGAAAATTCGAGTACACGAATAGTCATTTTCTTCTTCGTCTTATGTAAACACCTTTTATTTTTCTGTTTCTCCATCCCAATCGATTTTAAATTCATTTTATTACCTACTCGTAAATATCTTATATGGAGGATATGTCCATAAGTCTTAATCTAATCGCTCATACCGAGTGCACAAATAGCGGAAACTCCGAGAATATAAAGAAAATCATTTAGTTAGCCAAACTAAGTTTTTGTGCGATCCTTTTAGCTGAGCGAAGTTCTACTAAGGGCACCGATAACCCTGATAGACCGTGATTCAAAACTCTCGAAAAACAGGCCTAATCTAGATGAGGTTAAACCCATGGTCATGAACAGCACCATCATTTGCATGCGTATCCTTGTCTGATGTGAACAGCACGAAAGCGGTCGTCGGGTGTGTGATGGGAATGCATGCAGTGAGGATCTTCAGAACTAATGGAGGGGATGTAACGCAAATAATAGCCATCTTAAAAAAGGATGAGTCCGACTAATCGCCGATCGCGAACGACGAGAGGATTGGACCGTAACTGTAAATATAAAGAAAAATCACAAGTGTTTGAATGTGTATCCTATTTACAAAAACGCCTTTGCTCAAAGTATATTGACTTCATCCATCGTATACTCCATGGTTAATACGAGAGGCGCATCGCAACATACACGAAACGATGGTCCCACTGCAGTGTTCGATGTGGAAACAAGACCGTCAAACGACAGTTGTTGATTGTCTGGAAAAGAATCATTTACCGATACTCATGCTAACCCAGATTCCATCTCAAGCCGGAAGTGGTCGCGGTGACAGGTCTACCAACGGGTATTAGTCCAATGTGTTTTCCCTCATAGCCGGTGGATACATTCATAACATGAGATCCCTGTGGCAAGTTGAGCTCATGTATTAGGCGCACTTACCGGTTTCAAAAGCATGGATAAACAACGTTCCGAGAGAAGATACACCGGTAAGGAAGTCATCAGCTGAGCGGCATAGAGTGATTTGATCAAACCGAATTCATGGTCAAGACGTCCACCGGAGAGATGGGGTGCAACGATGGCATCTATTTTAAGCTGCGATGGAACTAGAAAAGAGTCAAACTGTTTAACCTTCTCGTGATTAATGAACTGGGTGACGATTCGAAGACATTTGGTGAAATCGGTTTCGTTCTGATCGGGTGTGTGAATGACCTTGACCGCAGACTTAACTAATGTGAGACGAAAAGGAGTCTGGTTTACCTGAGAACGATAATAGAGCAGGGCTTCTGGGCTGATTGAATCAAAGTCTCCGGTTACAAATTGTGGTCTAAATAATTCACGATCGGGCAAACTGAAAACCTGGTTGGAAAAGCCATCGACAAACGCCACTGGGTAAGCTGAAAAGACTTTTTGAACCAGAACGGGACATACCGTTTCGCCATAGCAATCTGAAATGCGGATGCAATATTCTACGATCGCTATTAAGAAATATTAGGGCTTTTTTGGATTCTAGGTAAAGGCCGTTGAAATATTGTGAAAACACTTGCTTGGGGAGAGTATCGAAAGGGGGGCCAAAATCATCCTAATCTTCGTTGAGACGCTAGATTCCCATCGGATTGCTGAAACGGTTCAGATGCAAAGCACACGAATCAGGGAATTAAACAAGCTAAACGATAAACTCAACACAATGAGCGATAAAATAAATGTGAATCTGATACGGGAGCAGATTCATGAGAAATTTCAATGGCCGTTGCTGTGGTTAGTTTCATGCAAGGACGACTATCCATGTTTTGACCCTGTTACTGGCAATAAGAACAAGCTTGCTCATGCTCTTGTGGTCCATCTATCGGCATGATAATAACTAACTTTCTAATACAGATTGTGCCCGGCGGAATAGCACAGGACCAAGAGATGAATCATTTTATGAATCTATCGCGAGTTGGGTATGAGTGAATTAAAAGTTGTTGTATGATATATGCCATAGTGGGGTTCCGTTAAAAGCAAGTAAGGTAATAGCGCAAGGTCCAAGATAAAAATCTATAGGTTACTGCAATGATCGAATCATTATACCGATAACACTAGATATCCATATGAACAATGTATGTTTTCACGATTGGCAATAAACTTTAACAATATTTTTTGATATGTTTTACCATCCGGCCCGATGTACGTTTTCGTGGGTCTTGTAAAGCAGTTTTTACCTACATATCTTCTATGAACAAAGAGAGTTGGACTACATCTCAAGGCACATACAGAATTGGGGGTTATCGAAATTGATCAAGCGATTGTTCGGTTTAAAGCCATATTTTGAAAATACGTTTTGCGATGAGAACACCAAAAAGCTAGACAAGCTACTCCAGACAATACCGAATACTTCGCTTTGGGATTTAAAGCGAAGCGAATATTGTTGAATATTCGCTTCGCTATCGTGTTGATTTTGTGTATAAACAAAGAGGTAATTTGTTACCTTCGTTTAACCTTCTGGCGCTGCAATACAACCGCCTCGACTGTAAATTGCAATGACCAAACAGGATCATTTACATCCTCTGACCACAGAATCAATCCATTTCTTCAATACTTATGGAAAATCGTGCCAAACAACGATTATTCGGCTCGAATTGAGTGCGCGAACTAGGTTAATTAGCTAGAATGATTCTAGTAGTCGGATAAATTTGGACCCTAGACCTCAGCGAAGCGCTGGTGGCTAAAAACTGATAAAAGTCTTGAAACAAGCATTGTAGTTATCTTTCGTTAATTGCATTCCGTATAATAGTTAATAGTGGGTTCTGTAAAATAGCAATGGCTTTTTTAAACCTCCCTTTACTCGGTCATTTCTAAGTGTTTCGGTGCTTTACCTCGGAATCGATATTTCAAAACTTACTGAATTTAATATTCATTGTCTCCACCGGATGTGGACAAACAATTCGATGTTAATTGAGGTTGTACTTGAAAAATACATTGAACTGTTTTCACCGAAGTGGTTGCATCTCTGGTTGTATTATGACATTCCACCCCACTCAGAAACGTGAGACAGACGAACTCACGCTAAGTTAGTGCAGTCCGTGTAATTCTGTTAAGCATCCCATGACCAGACAATAACGAATACTTCGCTTTGGGATTTAAAGCGAAGCGAATATTGTTGAATATTCGCTTCGCTATCGCCATGGCGAAGGGCAAAAAAACTTCGCTAACAATTCGATATAAACGAAGTGTTCATTTTTGTACTTTAATATTTTAACCCTTTGTCTACGGGAATTGTTTTTGATGTTGACACTTGTTGACACTCGACTGGCTCTAAAAAGAGTCCTGCGAGGATCAGATGACAGACACCGCCAGACAAGTGCACTCCGATGGTGACTGAAGGTACCGACGTAAGCTACTGAGCAACCGACTGCTTGTTTAATTGCTATAAGCTAACATTTGAGGTGGTAACTAGAGTTACGGTCAGTAGACAAAGGGTTGTACTTTTTTGTACTTTATTATTTTGTCTGCTATTTATTGTCTGCTATAAATAGGATGAAAATTTAATTTTCTCATCATAGTTTCATCATGAGCCCCCCGAAGACGCACCACAAGTCGGACAAGGACAAAGACTCGGCCTCGGCAAAGAAGTCTAAGAGGAGCCCGACCCTCAACGTCAAGCTGCCGTCCAAAGACCCGTGG
>JACCGJ010015960.1:0-10479 GCA_013407085.1 Atriophallophorus winterbourni
GGACGTACAAATTTGTGCTCTCATACTTTTGGATCTTATTGCTCGCTTTATCAACGGATCTAGACGGTTCTTATATCATTGAACTCGTCTCAACTTCCTCATTCGGAATATACTATTTTCAAGTCGGAGTAACGCGAATTCTTGAAAATCAAAACTTCCAGTTTCTACCCAACATTGCATACGCGTGCAACATTGCTTTCAATCCAGAATAACGCAACAACTCGGATACCATCAGGAAGATCTTGCTATTTGGTATTTACTGACAGTTATTTCAACACTGTCGGATCAAATCTCACAGAACAGCCTTTGCGTGAAAGTGTACGCCATTTTACTGTCCGTTGGATTGTACTGCATCGCATCCACTCGTTCTTGCACTCCACCGAGAGACACCGATCGATAATCGACCGCTTCGCCCAGTGTATCGACCCGATCTCGCGAAATTGTAACAATGACCGACAACGTGACCTTGAACGGACCTGACGTAACCTTAAACGGACCTGACGACGAGGCTTGTAAAAAGTGCAAACTTTGTCAAAAGTTGGTAAGTCCCAGATCGCGTCAAGTTAAATGTTACTTGTGTTCAATTGCTATTCATGCGAACTGTGAAAAGTATTTATCACCTGAATCTGTGACTCTAATTAATAATGAAAAATTACCAGGCATCTGCTATATATGTAATCCATGCAGATTGAAAGTAACTAGTGATTTATCAAGATCCGAAAACTCTGATTCAATTATGGAGAGACGCATGTTCGCTGTAGAGGCGAACCTTAAACGGCTTGAAAACACGTTAGAGTCTTTCCAAACATTTGCGTGTCAGAAAGCGCTGAAACCAGTTCTAAACGCAGTCCCTAACCACATTAACCGCAAGAGTTACAGGGAAGCGCTAACTACTACGGAAACGCTGATTTCTCCAGAAATCGACCAAAGTCCCTTCCAACAGCTCAGTACGACCGATGAGTCTGCGAATCCGACCTGTAGTCAAGCGAATGAAAGTTCTGAATTATCGAAGGATGTGCATAAGCTTAGACGGAAGAGTTTGAAGACTAAAACCCCCCAAAAGACAAACATTGAAGATCTAACGGTAATTTGTAGTAATCTCATTGAATCAACTTCGCCATCGCTAAAGCAACGCGAAGCAGATGATAGGAAACAATGGAATGACCTTTGCAGAAGCTTTGAAATCACTGCCTTACCTGCGTCGCTGACGCGATTGTTCAGACCCCCGCACTCACCTCATGCGAACACACCCAGGTTACTGCCTGTAGTGCTCGTGTCCGTCCAAGATGTAGAAAATATGTTGCTCCCTTCATCCCTCTTAGTTGTAAACAAATCGACTGTGCAAATATTTCCGGACGTTCCTTGGGAAGAACGGCAAATTCGTCGTTATAATCCAGAACTAGCGAAAGAGGCTACAAACCGCAGAGCTGTTATAGTTCATGGTGTACCCATTTCGAACGAAGTAGAATCCAGAAAACGTCTGCAACACGATTGCAGTGAATGGAGATTTTTACAAGAGATCCTAGGTTCAAAGGGTATAATAACTACTCATGTTATGCGCCTTATACCGAAAAAAGAAACGCATCAGCCTCCTCCTCTCAAAATATCATTCCGCACAGATGAGATGAAGGATAGAATACTCGAGGCGTGGTATCAATGTCGAAAATTTGCACCTCCTGAAATTCGTATTCGGGTTGTATACGACATAAAACGCACGAACACTATTGCTCCTGAAATGACTTCGCTACGAAGTCAATCAAGTGCACCTTAGACAAAAAACATGGAGCAGCCGAATCCACTACTATGAACTCTTCATCGTCAACAAAAATCAAATCTCTATCATGCTGTAGCACCAATGCTTACAGCTTTCTGGGCAAGTTCACTGAACTGTATTCACGTGCGATCGCGGCGTCTTCGGATTTGATTTCAGTGACAGAAACCCGGTTGTGTAATTCTATACACAACCCTGAACTTAAAATCCCTTATATGATGATTTACAGAAAAGATCGAGCAACAAAATGTGGCGGTATCCTCCTCTACTTACATGAAAGCATCAACTGCACTGTACTTCTCTCCCCCGAGTTAGATGTCCCAGATACATTGTTTTGCTCTTTTGACTTACATGATAAACGTAAGTGCCTCTTAGCATTGATTTATCGACCCCCTTCTTCATCATCTGCCGCTGACACTGTTCTTTCTAATGCAATACGTTTTGCATTGAAGCTCACTCATTCGCATTCGCTCCTTCTCGGTGATTTTAATGTACCGACCCTTGCAACACACATTTCAGGTGACGATTCATTCAAAAGCTTTCTTCAAGAAATAATGACTTGCACCCCTCTTTACTACAGTGTACAACAACCAACGCGAGTTCGATCTGAACAAACCCCATCTACCCTGGACCTCATACTTACAAACGAAGAACTCATGATAGAATCTGTTTCCTATACAGCTGCACTCGTAATGAGTGATCATGTTGTCATGACATTTGATTATATTTATCAATACGAACCAGCAGGAAATACTCAACGAACGTATACAACTGTGAACTATGACTTGCTTCGAGATCTTGCTACTGCAAATGGATGGGGTTTCCTTGAAGTCAAATCAGCTAATAAATCTGGGAAACGTTTTACAGCCAACTTCGTATTATCATTGACTTATCATCGAAGGTAAAAATAATATCCAGCAAACAGCGTCCGAAAACGCCTCTCAGAAGCAGTACTCGGAAATGGATGTGTAAGCGTGACAATGCCTTATCCAAATACTTGGACGATCCGTCTGGGATAACTTGTTGCTACTACACCTTATTGCGAAATTAGTGTGGCTCTCTCATTCGAAAAGACAGAAAAGATTACCAAATCAGTCTTGTCGAAAAATTCATTATAAATCCCAAAGCATTGTATAAACACGTCAACGACCTCCGGAATGTTAGAATGGGAATACCGCCAGTGGTCTCTGGTACTGGAATAGTGACGTCATTTAAAGATTGCGCTAACGTTTTCCGACAACAATTAGCATCAGTAATCTCAAAAGTGTGGACACATAGACAGTTCTTAAACTGTGACAGCTGCGGCCTGCTAATTCTTCCTGGGGTGGGATTTCCCCCAACGTTGTCAAAACAAATTTAATGACGCTGAAAAAATCAGGTTCACTCAGTATAGATAATATACACCCGAACATTTTGTATAATCTGTCTTCTTAATTGGCACGTGTTCACGATGGTGTTCGAGCAGAGCTTTGTGCTGAAAACTTGGAAAACTGCTCTTATTAGTCCCATCTAAAAGGGTTAAGAGAGAAAAAATCCCTTAAACTATCGTCCGATAACTTTATTACCAGTGCGATCGAAAAAAATTGAGTCCATCATAGCTGATGCTTCGCGGATTCACTTTGTGAATAATAATTTATTCTACACGGCACAGAATAGATTCAGGAAAAAACGACCTTGCCTGACAAATTTTCTATTAGCAAAAGAAGCTAGGTCTGAGCTGCTGTAAGTATGTAACTCAATGGATGTGATCTATATCGATCGTGTTAATTACGAAATACCTTCGTCGAACTACTCACCTACTAATTACAGGTATACTCCATGCATGGATTAAAAAATGATTGATATTCCGTTGGATGTACTTCAGAGTCAAAAATGAACAATCCCTGTCGATTAAATTTGCCCGTGGTGTCATACAAGGATCAGTCATAGGACCGCTTATATATATATATTATATATATAATATATATATATAGAATATTAGATATATATATAATAATAGTATATATATATATATATATATATATATATACTGTTGTTGGCCTCCATTCGGTCGATGTCGACCAATGGATGTACATCACAAAACGCGTGTTATGTTCAAGTTTTGCAGCTTTTTGAGTGACTAAAACAGTCCAATTCGGGAGGAACAATCTCCTCCCGCAGCGCTGGCAACGATAGTCAGAACTTGGTTGTCATTGCGTCAATGGCACGGCGGCGGCGCGATCTGCATTCAGCTGCCAAAGCTATATCTGCTCCTCCCATCATGCAACTAGCTTTATACAATGCCTTCAATGTGAGCGGGCAATAGCAAGTTTTTCCCAACTCGCCGGGTCAATGCCAAGAGCTTTCATATCTTTTTTGAAAACGTCTTTGTACCGCAAGTGCCCAATGGTCGACTTCCTAGTTGCAATTCACCATAGAGTAGATCTTCCGAAATACCACCATTCTCCATTCTATCGACATGACCAAGCCAGCGCAGGTGGCGCTGTCGCAATAGAGTAAATATGCTCTGTAGACCAGCTTTTGAAAGCACTTCAGCGTTAGTCACTCTGTCATTCCACCATATGTTCAAGATACGACGGATGCTTCGTAGATGGAAACCATTCAGCTTCCGTTCGTGTCTTGCGTGGGTGGTCCGGGTTTCACTGCTGTATAGTAAAGCATTTAGTACGCACGCGCTGTATACTATCATCTTTGTCTTTACAGTCAGCTTGCGGTTACTTCAAACACGAGAGTTCAAACGGGACAGAATGACAGCTGCTCTGCCAATCCGCTTATCAATCTCCGTGTCTAGCGAGAGGTTATCGGCAATGTTTGAACCAAGGTATGTGAACTGATGTACTAATTCAAGCTGACAGTTTCCATCAGTTATGATGGGAAGCGATACAGTTTTGGCCAAGGACTTTGATCTTGCTCATGCTGATTGTTAGACCAAAGTCATTGGATGCCGACGAAAAACAGTCCATTAGAGACTGAAGGTGCTCTTGGGAGTGAGCAATAAAGGCTGCATCGTCGGCAAACAGCAGGTCACGGATTAGCACATTTCGTGCCTTGGTTTGTGCTTTCAACTGGTTTAAGTTAAAAAGCTTGCCATCACTTCGCCTGCGTAGGTAAATACCTTCTGTTCTTGTCCTGAAAGCGTGCTTCAGAAGCAGAGCAAAGAAAATGCCGAACAGCGTCGGAGCAAGAACACACCCTTGTTTGACGCCTCGGCGAATTTCAAAGGCTTCTGAGCTGCAACCGTTAAAATGGATTGAGCCCTTCATGCCTGAGTGGAACGAAATAACGAGCTTAAGCAGTCTTGGGGGGCAGCCTATCAAATCAAGCATTTTGAAAAGACCCTCCCTGCTGACGTAGTCGAATGCCTTTGGTAAATCAATAGAAACAGCGTGTAATGGCGTACGCTGTTCCCGACACCTTTCTTGAAGTTGTCTCAGGAAGAAGATCATGTCAACGGTCGTTCTTCCCTTGCGGAAGCCACATTGAGACTCGGAGTAAATTCTATCATCTGAAACTTGTAGCCGGATCTGTAGGACTTTAGCAAACAATTTGCGTACAACATTCAAAAGGGAAATTCCTCTGTAATTGTTACAGTCGCCTCTATCTCTTTTATTCTTGAATAGCGTGATGATCTTTGTGTCTCGCATCTATTGTGGGACACACTCCGCCTGCCAGCACTGAAGAAGCAAATGGTGGAGCGGTTGTAATAATGCTGCTCTACAGAATTTGATGAGCTCAGGTGGAATTCTGTGGTCACCAGGGGACTTCCCATTTGCTAAGCGGTCGATTGCTCCATTGAGCTCATCAAGAGTAGGGGGAGTATCTAGATATTCAATAGTCGGCAACCGCTCGACATTTCCAAATACATATGGTAAAACCGTACTGTCCCTAGAGTAGAGAGAGGAGAAGTGCTCTACCCATCTTTCCATCTGTTGAGTTTTGTCCACAATCGGGTCACCAGATTCAGACTCAATATGAGCCGTTTTAAGCTTGTTTGGACCAATGCTTTCTTGATCCCATCATACATGCCGTGAAAATTTTCGAGTATCCGCAGCTTTTTGGATACTAAGGCTAATTTCTGTCCAGTAGTCATTTGCACATCGCTTTGCAGTCTGTTGAACCTTATTTCTAGCTGCTCTTAAAAGTCGTAAGTTTTCATCTGTTGGCATACCTTTGAACATCAAGAATGCTGACCGTTTCTCATCCAACACAGCAGTCATCTCAGAAGCTTTCGCTTCGAACCAGTCGCTTGTTCGAGCTTTCTTCGGACCGAAAGTGGAAAGTGCGACTCGGAATATGCAGCTTTTGATCGATTTCCAGTTTTCTGAAGCCGATTCACGTGGGGTTATCTAGATAAACTCGGCTGTGAAGGCTTTTGCAAATCGCGCAGCTAGATTAGGTTCGCACATGCGGGTGACGTCAATCCTAGGCTTACCAGACAATTTGGTTCGGTAAAATCTCGTGCCAGAAAGCTTCAGTTTTGTACAGACCAGTGAATGATCAGTGTCACAGTCTGCGCTTTCATATTATCTGGTGAGAAGTACGCTTCCTATATTAGTGCGCCTAACAAGAATAAGATCAAGCTGGTGCCAGTGCTTAGAACGAGTATGTTTCCAAGAGACTTTATGTTGTGGTTTGTTTGAAAGAAAGTGTTACTAACACAGAGACTGAACTGTGTGCATAATTCTAAAAGGCTTTATCTATTTTCATTGGTTTTACCTACACCGAATCTTCCGAGACAGATTTGCCAAGATTCGTAATCCGCACCAACTCTAGCATTGAAATAACCCAATATCCCTACACAGTTTCTTGGTAGCACGTTTTTCAGGACTGTTGCGAGGTTGTAATGAAAAGCGTTTTTTTTCAGCAGTCGTCGCAGAAAGCGTCGGCGCATGAACGTTTACCAACGTAATGGTACTAGTATTGCACCTCAGATTTAGAGTCCAAATCCGTTCGCTCCCACTGCTGCTAGGTTCTGTTGCTTTTAAATATAACTTAGGCGATGATTGACTTCTTTTTGTGGACAGTACATGGTTAATGTAACAAGGCGATAATTTTCTAATTTACCACGTTTCCCTAATTCGAATTTTAGGATATTATTCTTTCTTTCTTCTTGTCGGTCACTTCAGCAGTATCTAATATGGACCATAAAATAAACTTAGGTTCAAACATGCAATCACCTCCTGCTTGTAGATCTTCCGGTTATGTTTGATTAATTTCTGCATAAGAATTTGTACGAAGTATGATATTTATAATCACAAACCTAGATTAAACAAAGTAACTCACAGTCAGCGATGGCACGTAGACTGTGATACTGCCAGGTAAAAATCGGCAGAGAGTTGCTCTGAAAAATTGGCAATACTAAGTGGAGTGCCTGTTGACTCAGTGCTTAGTTTACTACTCTTTCTTATTTGTTATATATGATTTGATAACCTGCATGTGTATCCGTTCCTTCTTATTGCAGAGGATGTCAAGATCCCAGGATTCGACAACAGTATGCGCTTATCTCTGCTTTAAATAAAGTATTCTAAGGACAGAGACATGGGACTTGCCAATAAAATTAGGTAAAGGCTGTGGTATGACGATTATTTCGGCAATTATGAAAATAGAAGTTGGCAAAGGATCCGTCAGAATAAGTAAGCGTCAGAAAATAGAGGCCACCACTAAGGAACATCAGCAACGATCACAATCTGAAGAAACCGATCTTCATAATGCGGATTTACAAGCCAGAAGTTTACACAAAAGACGAATACGTGCAGTTGGATTAATTTTGAACTCCGATATTTTTGGATATAACGTTCTTAGTTTTCATTCGATCTGTTTGATTTTTGGATATCTATCTGGGAGTTTGCTACGTCAGATCTATTCATACAAGAGTCATCTGCGAAGTGTTTTTCTTTGTGTGCGTCAACCGTGGATTTTTCTACAGTTCGTTCGTTAATTTGAATCGCTTTTGTGTTTTTGCTGTTCAATTAACCCCTCGTTGTTTACCACTTTTGGGAACTACTCGGAGAATTACACAGAGTGAAATCAAATTCACGCCAAAAATCTCAAGGGGAGTCTGGTAAATTAGCGGCTGAATCGGGTGATGAAATATCCATACAACCCGTCACTTTCCGTTAACTGTGCACGATACCACACAAACCAACCGCAGCCGTATCGATTTTTGTGCTCTGATTTGTAATTTTTTTTGACCTCGTTAACATGAATTGATCTGATGTTCGCGAAACGTGCGTCGTCTGCATAAAAGTCGTTAGTGGTAAGGTCAAATCTGTCACGTGTCGAAATGTTTTCACACATGTCACGCAAAATGTGATAAATCATTGACCCCAGAGGCGTTATTGATCCTGAATGATAAAAACATGTCTGGTTTATGCTACGTGTGCAAAAGTTGTCGAGCTAAACCAAACGCAGATTTAACTGCTCGAACAAGTGTTGCGTAAAGCAACCTGGATGATCGGATGCTTAGCTTAGAGCTTGTCATTAAAACGTTGAAGACATCGGTAAAGACTCTGGTAACCGCTCAAAATTCTCAGTTTGCCAGTTTATTTTTTTATTATTTTACCACCGACGGTAGTACCAATCGGATATACGTTAAATTCTTGGAGATCTTTCAACACGAATCTTCAGCGGTTACAAATGTTCCGGAGAGTCTTGAAGGAGCGTTCTTTCCATCAGAAGGCCATCTTTACAAATGCGACTGTTAAAGGCCTGTCTGCTGAAAACAATGCTGGTCCGCAAAAAAACGAAGCCGAAGCCACCTGCTTATCTGAAGCGAAAACCCTCAAGTTCAAAACCAAAATTCACGGTGCAAAATAATCCCAAGGTGGACATGATAGGTATTCGATCTAAGGCAGTTGAAATGCCCTGCAACCAGCGAAAGCGCTAAACACACAATGTATATTAGCTCCATGGATTAAGCGTGATTTGCACTAATGTATAGGAAACGAATGCCACCTTACTAGGGGACAGGCTGAAGCACGATAAAGAAGAATGATAAAGGTTGTGCAACAACACGGATTTGGAGCCGGTTGAACCACTATCATTGATACGACTGAATCGTAAACCTAATTCCTCAAATCTCGACCAGCCAAGATTGCTGAAAATCATGGTTAACTCTGAAAGGAATCTTGAAAACATCTTACTATTCGCTTTTCCCCTGCGTAGAAAGCGTTTAGAGACGGTTGCAAGGATCTTCGCAGATGTGCCCTGGTGGAAAAGGGCCCAGAACTCCCAGCAACAAGACTGAACGAAGCAGAGGGATGGTCGAGCTTTAATTCTTTTTGATGTTCCAGAAGCTGAAGAAGCAACTGATAAAGCAGTGCACCGCAAACATGATCAGATACTATGGAGATTCCTCAGTGATATACTTGGCTTGCAGGATGTAGCTGTGACGGACACGTTCCGCATCCTCTAATCTACGAATTATAAGGGCATCGGTCCTAAGCCCCTTAAAATAACGTTTTGGCGTGAAGATATGTTAAACACGGTCAAAACTCGTTAGTAATTGGTCGCAGACAAACGCCGCAAGAATTTAGACTAAGCGCACCGAAATTCATATTAAAAAATTGATGCATCACGAGGTTTAATAGAAACACTACCAAGTCAATCAGTATTCGACGTGTCAGAAACAAATTCAGCCAATACTATAGATCACTGTATTCAAACAGTACAATCTTAAAACGATCAAGCATCCTTGCAAGCAAAAAAACTTTAGATGCTGACTCTGGAGGAGTAGGCCTAACAGATATTCTGCACTCTGCTAGCATCCTCTCCCACACTCCATCCTGTTGAGAAAAACACTCACGCACAATGTTTTAGAAACAAAATCAGTGAACTGCGTGTAGTTTTACTGAGATGTTCACCTGACATCATCTCCGTAACGGAAACGTGGCTACAAACTAACCAAACAAATGGTGAACTAGAATTACCAGGAATGTCACTTATTCGTCATGTCTATTAAACCAGAGGAGGATTAGCTTTGTATTATAACCAAAACCATCTGTACCCTATGATTACGGATACAGACATCGTGTTACATGATACAGTCTGGTGCTCAGTCCGACTAGCTAAAGGAGAAGACTGTGTTTTCGGAGTAGCGTATCGCCAACCGTCTGCACAGGAAACTTACAATCTGGCCCTACTAGATAAAATTCGCATGGTTACTTCCGGATCCACTCGTAATTTTTGATTATGGGCGACTTCAATTTACCGAATCTGCAGAGCAGTACCATTTACCCACAACACTCCCTCGAGCGCGCATTCAGTGAGTTGTTTGACGATATTCCTTTTTATAACCAGATTGCATGTAATACCCGATAAAGCGAAAAGGATTTACCCTCACTCTTGGATCTCGTTCTGACGAGCAATGAACACGGCATTAATAACGTTGCTTACGAAAAACCGCTGCGACCAAGTGATCACGTCGTCATCCAGTTTTACTGTCTGTCTGAAGTTGTAGGAACAAATGATGCCCGTGAAACATTTAGGTGGATCAACAGTATGGCCTTGAGTGCTGCTCTGAAAAACACGTTTAACTGCCAACCAGCAACGTACATGAGTTTTGGATATGGCTAATATCTAATCTCAAAAGTTTAATCGAAGTTAGCTCCGAATTTTTCCTCAGAAACTCGAAGAAAAACTTTGATTTTAAACTAAAAAGCCGAACTCGTAAGCGGCTAACGGTACTAAACATTGCTTGGCGACACCAT
>JACCGJ010015961.1:0-10696 GCA_013407085.1 Atriophallophorus winterbourni
CTTCACGGCAGTGTTCTGTTGTATACAAAAAGTCCTGCCAAAGCTTAGGATTGCTTGGAAGGATCTTTGGTCGTTTCTCAAAGCAGATACTCCCACGTATAATTAACCTATATCAGACCAACAATGGAGTACGCTGTTTAAGCATGGTCCCCATGGTTACAAAAGGACATGATCTTGCTGCAACGGGTATACCACCCCGCTACAAAACTGGCGACCGGGCTATACAACAGGCCATACGAGGAGCGGATTGCAACTCTAAACCTCTTTGAATTTTCGTACCGTCGTCTCAGGGGTGACTTGATCCTGCTGTTCAACATTCTGCATACAGTGGATCACCCACTTAAACACCTGTTTCATCGGCAAGAAGCACGTGGTAGCAGATCGCAGCAAGGCTACAAGTTAATTATTCCACACTCCAGATCAAATTGTCGAAGGTTTTTCTTTGCTGTCAGAGTTTGTTTTATATGGAACTCCCTGTCCCTACATATCATTTGCGCAACAAGCCTGAACATGTTCAAAGCTGAACTTGACAAGTATGTGTTGACCAAATCCAACCTCGCACCTGAATACACCTGCTGACTTTCCATATGGATAAAACATTTGTGTTGTTTGTATGCATTCCCTAAATTTTCAATCTGTGGTTACTGTAAAGTATTTGCATTTTGGACCATTAAAACTTTGAATTACTTTGAATTACCTTCTTGGCTGACGACTCTGGGTCCTGTACTTTTACAGCGATGCGACCGATCTTCTAAATACCAACCGTTGGTAGAGGAAGACCAACTATTGACCTGCAACCCACTCTATGCACACATTGCTCATCAAGATGGTAAAACTGAGACAATGTCTCTACGCCGCTTAGCCCCAACAGTCAGAAATTCAACGCCGATTTTTCCTACTACGTCTGATACTCCAGTAATAACCGAACACCGTGAACAGTCTGATGTTCAAAACGCCAATCCTGATCTAGATGACCCATTATATGTACCCCCCACCGAAATTGACTCTCTGTGTTACCCTCAAATTTTGGAACAAGAACAACGCATCCGTCCTTACAATTTGAGAACTCAAGAAGCTTGATTTTTCTGTGTTAACCTCATCCAGCACGAAAGATTGTCTTCCATTTCAAAGCCCGGGTGAATGTCATGATTGTTTGTTGTATACTTTCTATATGCCGTTGACTAACACATCTTGTTTACATTTCAGCTATTGTACGCTCATTCTTAGAATAGTAAAGCGTTGTTTACTCCACTCAAACCCATCTTCCTTTTCAACTTAATTTGGATCGTATAAAGTACGTTACACCAACTTTGTCGCACGATGATAAATCCTGTCAAGTAGTTCTATATCCTTCCTCAGCCATGGTGCCCAGGCTTGGATGGTATATTCCATAACAGGACGTACATATCTATTAATTAACCGGGGTAATGTTTCGTGCGTGAAACTCCTGAATATCCTTTTTAGAAGGCTCAAGATACAGCAGGCTTTGTTGTACACTGTTCGGCAATGATGTCCGGGCTTAAGGTTAAATGACACCCAGATACCTGCGGTGGTTCAGACGAGATCTTGCGTACCAAGCTGATACATGTGGTGCAGAGATTTTCCAAGCCGAAACATTTTACATTTCGCAGGGTTAAATGGTAAATTAGATGGGTAAAACTCGTGGGCTTGAACAAAAAATCCAAAATTAAATGCATTTCTATTATATACACACACACACCTAACGGCCGCTTTGAATTTGTAGATTCTGTTGGACGAAGGTTTCGTTAAATTTACTCTGCTTTCCCTTATCCTGTAGAGCTTTTTAAACGTTTTAAAAACCTATGCTTATGTGCAAGCATTTCCATCACACACACACACACTGAATGACCGGCTTTGTGCTGTTTGCACTCATCCGGTAGGGACAGTAAGATCTGATTTCGCGTTCGATGAAGTGAAAGATTACACGAAAGGCTACACATAAAAGCAACACAAAATTTACAAAATAAAGAGAATTAAATATTTAATGACCATAGTCCGTTCATAAACTTCTTATCTACACCCACTCTACGGAATTCAGGCTCAAACTGCAGTTAAAAGACCAAATTTAAAATTGGACGGCTTCATTTCAAAAGGATAATGATCGCTGTTCATCAGCGTCTTGAAATCAATATTTACAACAAATGATATTCAATGCCTTTCAAACGAAATGTTCATTGCTTAACTGAACATTTGAATGATAGTAACTCATTCAAACGAATCCGAAATAATGTTTACGCGTTCCAAAGCAGCTAGCCACGTCAATCTGCCTCTGAATCCAATCCAGCTGCATTTTTCATTGATCACACGGATTCGCATCATGTTTGTAGTCAAACAGATCCTGCAACATCGCCATTGTCCGTGGGCTTGATGCAGACCGCAAGGATTTCGCATAGAATGCCCTGGCCAAGATAGATCCGGCCATCTCCCATGTGATGCGGTTAATCATTTCTTCGATCAGTTTGTTAGTATGTCCTATTGAAACGCTTACTTCCTCATTGATTGATCGAACCGCGCTTGACAAATTGGGAACACCTCTTACGCCGTCCGTGTTGGACACTGTACTCACTTGAAGATTTTGACAGCTGTGGTCACAGCAGCTTTTTTCTATGAATGGTGAATCTGTACTGGTTTCACGTTCTACCCGCTTCTTTTTCCGCCGAGATTTGCCACGGCGCACATTTCGTTTGTCCGTTGGTTTAGCCAATGCCTGGTTGTTCAATTCTTCTGGCAAATTTTCACTCCAATCACGTTCAGATTCTACTAGTGGCGAAAAATTCGGCGGGATAGATTGTGAGCGATTACCCGAATTTCTTGACCTGGAATGATTGATGTTCTCCGAAACACAATCCAACTCTTCTAGTACATTTTCTCCGCGGCTAGGGTTCGCTGGTTGATTTTCACTCGAAATTTGGACAAGACAGGTCTTCACACATGGTGGGCGTTTAGGTTCGTTGAATGACAATTGCGTACGCGGCGCTTTGGTATAATGATTTGACAAGGATTTGTTTTCACCATCAGGTGAGACACTTCCAAAATCATTCCGGGAGTCGGTGTCTTTTCTGTGATTCATAATCAAGGGAAAAGATGTGGTCAGTTGATGTCTTGCATGTATTCTATTAAACAGGCGTCTTTTATTAGATCGTTGCATGTATGTTTCATATTCCAGCACTGGAATTGGACTTTTGCTGTGATTACGCTTGGAATTTTGATACAAAGGTGCTAGAGTTCGATCGTAATTTCCAACGATTGCTTTTTCGTTTTCCGGATATTCCACATGTAAATCTCCCGCGAAACCACTTTGCTGATTTGGTATCTCATTTAGCACTTGCAATTCGTCTGCTATAGATTTTAAAACACATTTTTCTTTTTTCGTTCTTCTCCGCATATAAATACGATCAATCCAGTGTGAAATCCACTTGGTCATTTTAGAGGGCATGCGTCATTCGGGGCTTTGTGGACCGGAAATATCGATCGCCAATTTGAATTTGTCACGACACGTGACCGAAATGTAGAAATAAATTCAACGCCTCAAACAGCCAATCAGCGGTAAGTGTGTTGTCGCTCGCGCTGAAGAGCGTAAAAATGATGGCACTTGCGTGCTGGAGCTATAAGCAGCGTCGTACATTGAATTACAATTACGTTTGTTTGGGAACGGATTCTCTAGAAGAGTAAGCACAAACAAATTGAGAAGAGGTGGCTACACATCGAATGGAACATACATTCAAACAAGTTTCGTGAACGCGTAGAGCGACATCAGCACGGCAGCATGAGCAAACAGTTATCTATAAATTTTATTAAACTCATCATAATCTCATCTCAGTTCGTAAATAATTGCAAAAAAGTAATTTCGTTATTGTAGGTCGCCATCGGTTGATATCGAACATCACATGAACATGATGATCTCATACTATTGAGGTGGCAACTGAACTAGCAGATAGTGAGTGGTAAGCTCGAACTTTCAGATGATGTGCAAAGCATCACCACCTGGTACAACACAAAAGCAGGAAATGCAGTGAAGTCCGTTGACAACAAGCACTTGTTGCCTCCTTCGGTCGCTGTCGACCATGGATCTACATCACAATCGCATGAATTCTCATGTTATG
This sequence comes from Atriophallophorus winterbourni, assembly GCA_013407085.1. Taxonomy (NCBI): domain Eukaryota; kingdom Metazoa; phylum Platyhelminthes; class Trematoda; order Plagiorchiida; family Microphallidae; genus Atriophallophorus; species Atriophallophorus winterbourni. Next base: position 4,125 of record JACCGJ010015961.1, read on the forward strand.
CCGCTTTTTAAATGACTAAACAGTCCGATTCGGGAGGAACAATCTCTCCCGCAGCGCTTGCACCGATAGTCAGAACTCGGCTGTAGGGCGTCTGTTGCACGCCGGCGGCGTGATATGCGTTCAGCAGCCAAGAGCTGTATCTGTTCCTCCTCAGCTTACAGACGACATTTACACAATGCCTCCAACGTGAGCGGTCAAGAGCAAGTTCTTCCCAGCTCGCGGGGTCAATGTCAAGAGCTTTCATATCTCTTTTGCAAACGTTTTTGTACCGCAAGTGCGGTCTGCCCAATGGTCAACTTCCTAATTGCAACTCACCATAGAGTAGATCTTTCGGAATACGACCATTTCTATTCTATAGACATGACCAAGCCAACGCAGCCGGTGCTGTCGCAAAAGGGTGAACATGCTCTGTAGACCAGTTTTTGAAAGTACTTCAGCATTAGTCACTCTGTCCATCCACGATATTCATTTATTCATAGATTTATTCATAGATTATATGCAGGTAAAAAGCTATGCTTAACAAGACCCACAAAAATGTACATCGGGTCGGATATGTTCAAGATACGATGGATGCTTCGTAGATGGAAAGCATTCAGCTTCCGTTCGCGTCTTGCGTGTGTAGTCCAGGTTTCACTGTCGTACAGTAAAACATTTAGTACGCACGTGCTGTATACCGTCATCTTTGTCTTTACAGTCAAATTGCGGTTACCCCAAACACGAGAGTTCAATCGGGACAGAATGACAGCTGCTCTGCCGATCCGTTTATTAATCTCCGTGTCTAGCGAGATGTTATCCGCAATGGTTGAACCAAGGTATGTAAAATGATGTACTCGTTCAAGCTGACAGTTTCCAACAGTGATGATTGGAGGCGATACAGTCCCTTGACCAAGGACTTTGGTATTGCTCATGCTGATTGTTAGCCCAAAGTCTTTGCATACCGACGAAAAACAGTCCATTAGCGACTGGAGATGCTCTTGAAAGTGAACAATAAAGGCGCATTGTCGGCAAACAACAGGTCGCACAACAATCACTAACTCGCAATAATTATTTTCCAGAAGAATTGCATGAGAACATTTTGAGTGAGCACCCATTCTTAAAAAAGCAAATGCACAATTCCTGCTGTAATTTAACGATATGCAATTTGTCGAGGTCATTCAAAACAGCTGAATTTAGCGATGGCTAAAACAGAAAGGTTGGTAGAAAATTGTCTGATAAATCAGAAAATGAAGGTCCTGCATTCGATGGATCAACTGTGATTGGATGTTATGCATATAAGTAATCCGTCTATGTGCGGAATAAAACTGTACTAATTAGCTTTCTCTTAGCTTTTAGGAATCGGAGGTGGTTATCGATCGAAGCATTGTCCTTTCAGTGTCCTTTGGATTGTTAAGCGATAAATGGCTAGAAACGCTAATCAAATGTTGTTTAGAATATAATACGTTTTGACTACTCATAAGTACCAGTTCATGTAAAATATTCACAAAGATTTGATGGACAAAAAGCAAATTTTCAACATGTCGCGACAAGGTCTAAATTAAGAACAACGCATAAATTTCGATTATTATTTTAACAAATTCCGCTCATCATTATTGTTTTTGCTAATTTCCTCCGCTTGGTGTCCACCATGAATATACGTGAAAATCTCATGAAGGTTTCATGCATCTCAGCATTTTGAATTACTAAACAGTCCGATTCGGGAGTGACAATCTCCCCGGTCGATCAGCTTCAGTTGCACGCGGACGATGTGATTTACGTTCACTTGCTGAGAGCATTATCTGCTCATCACCAGCTTGAAGACGATGCTTTACCCGATGCCTCCAAAATGGGCGGTCAAGGGAATGTTCTTCTCAACTCGTAGTGCCAATAGCAAGAGCTGTCATATCACTTTTGCAAACTCCTTTGCACCACAGGTGTGGCCTGACCAGAGGTCGACATATTCATTTCTACTTTCAAACGGGTAGATTTTGTGGAATTCGACAATTTCTCGGAATCACTTTGTGATTCTGTATTTGAACATCGTGCTACTCCGCAAGAACCCTATGTAACAGAGGCATACAAATTTAACGTTGTTTACCGCTTTTCCACTGTTTCAAGGTTCACTGAACCTGATCTTACTGTCTCCACCTGATGACGGCAAACAGCCAGAAACCGATTGTGGTGTGTAAGGAATGAAGATGTGAGTACCACAATATATTGGTCTTTTACATGCACCTCGAGCGCTTGGTCAGGAATCACTTTGTGATTCTGTATTTGAACATCGTGGTTCTTTGTAAGAACCCTATATATCAGTGGCATACAAGTTTAACGTTGTTTACCGCTTTTCCCCTGTTTCAAGGTTCACTGAACCTGATCTTACTGTCTCCACCTGATGAAGGCAAACAGCCAGAAACCGATAGTGGTGTGTAAGGAATGAGGATGTGAGCACCACAATATATTGGTCTTTTACATGCGCCTCGAGCGCTTGGCCAGAATCACTTTGTGATACCGTGTCTGAACATCGTGGTTCTTTGTAAGAACCCTATGTAACAGCGGTATAGAAGTTTAAATTAGTTAACCGCTTTTCCACTGTTTCAAGGCTCACTGAACCTGATCTTACTGTCTCCACCTGATGACGGCAAACAGCCAGAAACCGGTAGTGGTGTGAAAGGGATGGGGATGTGAGCACCACAATATATTGGTCTTTTACATGCTCCTCGTGCGCTTGGCCATAAATCACTTTGTGATTCTGCATTTTAAGATCGTGGTTCTTTGCAAGAACCCCATGTAACAGAGGCATACAAGTTTAACGTTGTTTACCGCTTTTCCGCTGTTTCAAGGCTCACTGAACCTGATCTTACTGTCTCCACCTGATGACGGCAAACAGAAAAAACCGGTAGTGGTGTGTAAGTGCGGGGGATGTGAGCACCACAATACTTTGGTCTTTTATATGCGCCTCGAGCGCTTGACCAGGAATCACTTTGTGATTCTGCATTTTAAGATCGTGGTTCTTTGCAAGAACCGCATGTAACAGAGGCATACAAGTTTAACGTTGTTTACCGCTTTTCCCCTGTTTCAAGGTTCACTGAACCTGATCTTACTGTCTCCACCTGATGACGGCAAACAGCCAGAAACCGGTAGTGGTGTGTAAGGGATGGGGATGTGAGCACCACAATACTTTGGTCTTTTATATGCGCCTCGAGCGCTTGGCCAGGAATCACTTTGTGTTTTTGTATTTGAAAATCGTGGTTCTTTGCAAGAACCCCATGTAACAGAGGCATGCGAGTTTAACTTTGTTTACCGCTGTTTCACTGTTTCGAGGCTCACTGAACCTGATCTTAATGTCTCCACATGATGACGGCAAACAGCCAGAAACCGGTAGTGGTGTGTAAGGGATGGGGATGTGAGCAACACATTACTTTGGTCATCCATAAGCGCCTCGAGTGCTTGACCAAAAATCACTTTGTGATTCCGTGTCTGAACATCGTGGTTCGTTGTTCGAACCCTATATAACAGTTGGCATACAAGTATAACCTTGTTTACCTTTAATCCACTGTTTCAAGGCTCACTGAACCTGATCTTACTGTCTCCACCTGACGATGGCAAACAGCCTGAAACCGGTAGTGGTGTGTAAGGGATGGGGATGTGAGCAACACATTACATTGGTCATCCAAAAGCGCCTTGAGTGCTTTGACCAAGAATCACTTTGTGATTCTGTGTCTGAACATCGTGGTTCGTTGTACGAACCCTATATAACAGTTGGCATACAAGTATAACCTTGTTTACCTTTAATCCACTGTTTCAAGGCTCACTGAACCTGATCTTACTGTCTCCACCTGATGACGGCAAGCAGCCAGAAACCGGTAGTGGTATGTAAGGGATGGGGATGTGAGCACCACAATATATTCGACTATTCCCCGTTCTGCACACGTGACCCAGTCAGCGGCGAAGTTGCGTTTGTCCAGACAGGAAAGTCTAAACGGGTCAAGATGGCAGCTGTTATACCAATCCGCTTATACTATCTTACATTAAATAACAGGTTTGACAATTTTTGATAAAACGATCATTGAACTAAGTTCATCTACGTTATCGATTTTTCATATAGATTCGCATGAATTGTTTTTGTTGTGCCGCGCCCAGTTGATTGGCACTAATGCATTACAACTAACTAACCATCAAGTTTATAATTTTTCATTGATTCAAATAAGGAAACGCCTGTCTATTGTCTGAAAATTGCTCAAACGTACTGGTAGTGCTTAATAGCCATTAAAATTGTCATGGAACAAGGTCATCCAGAGCAGCTTTTGATTTCAAGGTCAGTTAACCGAAAAAGAACCCGCGATTCTGCAATTTTATGGGCGTGTTTACTGATAATTTTGTTATCACATTTTTGAAGTGATGGAAAAAATATTCACGACAAGAGTTAATATTTCAAGATTTTGTGTCTGGGTTCACTGAAGTAGATCACGTAGGGATTGTTGATTCTTATTGAGAATCGAGGAAATTCCCCAATATGGAGTTACGCGCAAAATCCCAGGTATTTCAGAACCAACGAGGATTTGTCAACAAAAGCGGTACTATATTGAGGCAATCAAAATAACGGAAAAACATACCTCAATTATTGGGTTAACCGGGTTAGATCCGGGTCTATATCAAAAACAGTATCGAGCACGTATCACGTTACGCACACGAGTCCAAACCAAAAATAGCGCGGTCAAAATGGAGTCAATTACACAAAAAGAAAGAGTAAAACAAAAGTGCAGTAGGAAACAAGGAAAAATAGGAAAGTGTTTGGATTTCACAATTCACATGAAATATTACAAATAGATATTGCAAGGTGAAAGGATTCAACACCGCCCCCCAAAGCCACCTTGGCTTTCTAACTATTATCACCTTCCAAAAACCATACTCGGCGTATATCTCGTTTAGGCCTTCCATCTGCAATGCGATGCAATACTTTACGCAAATGTCCGTCTGCGTCCGATATGACATCCCTTTTCCACGAACCGCGCGATGCATTCTCGTTCTGGCAGAGAACATAGTCACCGTCAGCAAAACCACTCCTGTAATGCTGTTAGTTAAATCAGGACCAGATGAAGATAGACGCTTGGTACCGACAACAACCGGAGACAGAGGAACCGCTTTCTTCGAATTCGCCGGCGATGCTGAAGATATTGCTTTCACACAGGAAACAGCAACATCATCGTCACTCGAATCAGAGTCCGAACTGGACGCGGCAGCACGCTTCGATCCAGCGGCAACAGTTAACGGAGAACCTTTGGCTATCGGGGGCGACGCTTTTGTTGACAAATCTCCGTTGGTTCTGAAATACCTGGGATTTTGCGCGTAACTCCATATTGGGGAATTCCTTGCACCACGACCACATTGACCTGTCGTCCAATCCCAAATATCCAAAGGTTAGACTGCAATAGCTCTGGTGAACCAGAAATTTCGGTTGATGTGTTTGAACGAAAGGCACCCGTTGCAGATGTTGATGACTTTGTCACGATTCAGCCTTTCTCACAAAGTTGTGGACGTCCTGCTTGTTTTATTTCGCATTGTTATGATCGTGATAATATGACCACTGATTTTACTGAGACTGATTTGACGACGCGATCAGGTCTGTTGAAGACACATCTGGATATTCCCACGAAACTGGTATTTGATTCCGGATTTGACGGGGAACCTGGCCGAGCTGCTGAGATGACCATTTCACGTGATCGGTGGAACAGTCCGGAAGGTTGCGGTGGTGATACATCGAACTATGAAGTGTCACCAGTCTACGTGATCAGTATTTATGCTGATTCGAATTCCCGTGTGTGGTGGACATCGGAGCAAATCTTGTTAGTGTCAAAATAACCTTCGTTGACAGTGTGGCAGATCTATGAAGGATTGAAAGGTAACAAAAGTCCGCCGTGGAACAGCCATGCTGGCGTTTGGGGGGCGGTTTGCTGTTCTTTCGGTTCCGTCAAGGTCGCCTTCCACAACTGTTTTTCTGACTGTCTTATTATATTGCTTGAATGACTCTTTTGCTTATTGTTTGACCTTGATTTACTGCGCACAATTTGTCGTACTCTCGATTGCGTGAAGACGGTAGTACAAGTGTGAACCTGATTTTGATTTTGACTCGTGTACGTACTTGGTACGTACACGTATTGTTTTTGATATTGACCCAGAAATTCTAACCCGGTTAACCCAATTCATTGAGGTATGTTGTTCCTTTATTTGATTGCCTCAATATAGTACCGCTTTTGTTGACAAATCTCCGTTGGTTCTGAAATACCTGGGATTTTGCGCGTAACTCCATATTGGGGAATTCCTTGATTCTCAATAAGAATCAACAGGGATATTATTATGCAGATTTAAAAGAAAGTGTACCAAAATTAAAACAATAAAATTGAAATATCTATATCGATATGACGAAATAAAGTAGTTCCGAGTTAGAGAGACCAAGGAAGCAAATGTCAAACCTTTTTAAATTCTAATAACTGTTGCTGAAGGAAGATGTATACATACTCTTCTTGGAAAACGTTTAACGCAGTTTAAAATGAATATGAGAAAATAGTTTATACTTTGGTGATAGGCCATGACAGAGC
>JACCGJ010015962.1:0-47996 GCA_013407085.1 Atriophallophorus winterbourni
CACTTAGTGGGCCACAAAGCTCCAGCTCGCAGGACTTCAGAACAGCGGGTGTTATTCCATCCTCTCCTGGTGATTTGCGAACGTTCAGCCGGCGTAGATGCTTTCGCACAACCGTAGGATTTACCTCGATGTTGCTAAGGCATTCGACTTGTAGTGGGTGCGGCAAAGACGTCAGCGTTGACACGTTCTTTGGACAAAATACTTGCGCAGAAAATGATATTAGTGCATCAGCTTTATGCTTGACATTATCAGTCAGTCCGTTCTCTGTCTGGATAGGAAATACACCTGGCTTAACCTTGGTCGCGGTGTTTACGATGGTGTACAGCAACTTAGGATGTCGTTCCATCTGGTCGATAAGCTTCCAATGGTGATATTGCTTGTCTTCTCGAATTAGGGACGTCACCTTGTTACGAAAACTACGGAAGTGTTCCCAGGATGCGTCTGTTCGTATTATTTTGTGTGCAGCCCATGTGGAATTTCGCATGGCTATCCAATTCCGAGTGCGGCTTCGAAGTTTGAAGCAAAATGTTCTTGATTTCCTTTTGGGAACACAGGTAGAATTGTCGTCTAGTTTTGTACCGATATAACTTAACAGACTAGAACAGTCAGTATCTGCATTCGTAAGATCGAGATGTTTTTCCTCCATAATCGTAATGGCACCGCGAAGGCCGAAGTAATCGACTCTCCTGATGAACTTAACGTCGCCCGACGCCCTTCTGGCGTTGCACCCGAATTCGAAGGACAACACAAGATGGTCACTTAGCCCCAAAGGACTATGATACTGCACTGACTCCACTGCTGTTGCTTCGGAGGTCAAAACCAGATCTAGAATTGACGATTCATTGAGGCCCCGTTGTCGAGTGAACGAATGGACATGGTTGTATAGGGGAGTGAAAGTGATAATCTCACGGAATTTGTACTCAAGGGATTGCTGAGTATGCACACTTTTGGTGTAGAGATGTGGGAGGTTAAAATCACCCATTAATAACAATTGGCATCCTCTAAGGTTTCCAGCGTTGCGCATCATTTGTAACAACGTTTCATTGTGGGCATCGGAAGAGTTGGGCGAGCGGTAGATCACACCAAGTATACAGTTCTCTCCAGTTTCAAAGCGAAGGCTACACCACATGGTGTCCTCTAGCTCAAACCTTGTGTCGGGTACAGCTGTGCATTGAAGACGTTCGTTATAATACAAAGCAACTCCACCACCTGATCTTGAACGGTCTCGTCGAAGTAGGATCATGTTGGGAAGTGCCAGCTCGCAATCGTTCACTTGATCGTGAAACCATGTTTCGGTAACAGCAATGATGTCAGCAGAAAACTGAGCGTTAAAGTGAGACAATTCGGCGATTTTGTTCCGCAAGCACTGTGCATTTGTGTATAGGCATTTAACAGTGGTTTTCGTGTGTAGCGAGCCTATGCGGATGATGTTTGTATGTCCGACCCCTGAGAGCCGGACCATGATGTACTCAGTCCGACTCGGTTTGAGCCGGACCCACTACGTTTTTTGATGTATTGATTGCTTCCGTTTCAGTGGGAACGCTACCGTCTACCGCCCCCAGCCGCGAGTGTGTCTCACTCATTGGTTTGGGTGGGCTAAGTCTAACATCCTTGGGTAGTGTTCGTTTCTTTTTTGTCCATTCCGACCTCACTATTTTAGCCATAGCGCTGGTCGAAAACGTAATCTTCAGAGGTTTCGGTCCATCCCCCTTGTATTTCTGACGAAAAAGGAACTCGAAAAGTGTCCACAACAACGGCATTAGAAATATCGAGAGAACACGAAATGCAGCGCCATTGTTTGACGTCGTGCTCTACCGTTTCCTGATTCGATGCTTTAGAAGTATTTTCTGGTACACAAAGTAGAACTATACTTCGCGATACCATTTGTTCCCTGTCGTTCAAGCTGCCCTTCCTTTCCCACCATGGTACATCGGGATATATGCGGCAGTTGGAGTCGGAATCTGACTTGAGTAGGTATGCATTCAGCAATACGTTCTCGATATCAGCCTCGCATTTTAGTGTTACCTTGAGCAAGCGAGGTTGACCAATATGAGGTGAAGATAAATGGCGGGTTAGACGAGTCACCTTTTCTGCGTTTACATGTTCAATTTTCATTAGGTGACAAAGTTCAGACCATTTATCGACATAATGTTTCTGTTTGCTATCAAACAGGCTTTCTTGGGACTCGCTGACATTCGTACATATCACGTTCAGCCTGTATGGGGTGTTCTTTTTTCGTATAGGAAAGTCAGGCGTTTTAGAATTAAAAACCTTTGTGGCTTGACTTTGTGAGTCGGGTACAGCAGTTTTGGAGTGTACAGCTGAGGTCGACCGTAACAGCATATCTCTATAAGAATTTCCTACTTCTGTGGTCGTTTTAGCTGATTCCAAAACGGGAATAACCCTGTTTTTTTTGCTTTTTTGGCACACGAATAGCCTTAGTCTTAGATTCCTTCAATGGTGTTCCCGAAATCGATGTATTGATATGATGGTTTACATCAGTGATCACTTGCGTACTCACATGATTTACCAACATTTCTTCCACACGTCGAAGGCCCACCTCCAAACCGGCCATTCTATTTTCTATTTTGGATCCAAAAGTATCGTTATAGTGCAATGGTTTAGCTCTGCAACGAACACAGATATAGCATGCACCTGGAACCATTTCATTATTCAATAATGCTATCGAGTCAGGGGCTAAAGTACGATCGCATTTACCATGGATTTTACCCATACACAGAAAACACGTTATAAATTTACGAGCCATGGGACTCACCGGTTGTTCGCATGCTTTGCACGTGACTTCGGGACAAATTTGCGTGTCGGGATTCGCCCCATCAGCTGGGCCGGCCGTGACCATTGTTGCGTTCGCCGGATCCAGGCACTTAGCAATGAGGTCAAGTTGGTCCGATGTCGCTGTTTGATCGATCGATTTTTTTGTCTGTATGTTGGTTCTTGTGATGCGGTGAAACATGTTAGTAGCCTGAATTGGTTGTTCGGCTGTGTGACGGGTTTTTGTTCGACGGGTGGAGGTGGCTGTTTTGAAACACGTGATTTCGTCATGTTGCAAATAATCCAATATAACTCGTTAACTACACAAGCTAGGACACAGAAATAAGTATCAAAATTCGTAGCTCGACGTGATCCTTGCAATGACAGCAAAAACCGTAGAATAGTTAGCGATTGAAAAAGGTTTGCGCGCGTGAGCAAACTGTGAAATTTACGCCGATATGATAACTTTGCTGCTAATCCGTTGACAAGAGCAAAACAAATAAATTCCGATAGAGATGATCGAAAGTAGCACAAAATTCTTGGAATGAGAGAAATCCAAGCAGGTTCGGCGAATATATGAGCAGAAGTGTCAGAGCAACAAAAAATGCAACTGCACAGTAGATCTCAGTAGATGCGATATATATATATATATATATATATATATATATATATATATATATTTCTATAGTGAATATTTTTGTGCGTAATTTGTACAGACTTTGCTTAGTCTGCCCAATATTATTCCTCAGCTGATATTCAGAATATTTTCGAATAAAGTTCGGTCCTTTCTGTTCTTCACATTATTTCTTCTTTGGTTTGTTTGAAACTAAAGATGCATCTGGTTACGTCATCTCTATCTCCACTTTGGCAAAAATACAACTCGCATTATGAAACCATATGAAATCTAAAATTTTCTAATTCCCGTTCATTAATTGTTATTGGCCGAGATCATGTAGTTGCCAACATCGTCCACTTCCGAAATGTTCGTTGCTCTCTCTTGACGTCGTTGATATATTCAGGAAATTATATGAAAACGATAACTAGCAGAGCGTAGACCGGGAAAAGTAACCTCAACAGACTAGCACTCGGCCTAATGAACCAATGCATATTAAGGTTTGACCTTCTTTGCAGCTCCTCAATAAAGAAGGAGAAATACTAACGGCATTTGATATCTAAAATACTCATTTGAATATAAACCGTTTTTGTTAAATTGAGGAAATGGAACAGTTTCGAATACTCAGCGATTGATTGCGATACAAGACAGGATTTTTATCGATCGTTTCAAACAAAATCCGGATGAATAGAATGATAATAAATATAGCCATTCAGGATTGTTATTCATCATCAGATATAATTGTTAATGATATTGTTTCTCATATCCAGTGCAAATGAATAAAGCAAAGTCGAGCGGTATGTTCGTATTCTCGTTTTGTACCTGCATAAATATTAATATCTTAATTATATCAATTGATAAAACAAGCATGATAACGTATTTACAGTAATTTGAGGTTGCTGTTAAATAGGTTCTGTACAACGGAAAATGGTGTTCAAATACAGAATGAAAAACGTAGCACTCATGATGCTTGAAATCGCCAGTGCACGTCATTGTGTACATGCAACTCACTTACTCAGTACAACCGGTGTCTGACTGCTTTCCTGAACGGAGTAGAGACGAAAATTACATATTCATGTGTGTTCAAACAACGTAACAGTGGCAAAGGAATGTACTTTCGAACGAATATATTACATGGATCACCTGTGAGCGTTTCAACAACTTGTCAAAATCATTCCTTATGCCAAATGCTAGAGAAGCTTGAGCGTTGTCTTTTAGAACGTTGTAGACCTTAGACCTGCGTTTTTGACTTTGGCCTATCAGTACTAAACGCCCCAACTAATTTTATTTCATGCTCATTTTATCAATACGGTTTTGTCGGAGCCTAAACGCACATCGTAGCCACTGATAATAGAGCGTCAGGTCTACACAGAACACAAGATAGTAAAACTTCAGAATTGCTTTATGATGGTTGTGTTTCTTGGTGCACAGTGCGTCAAGCACACTAATTTCTTTAACAGTGCATAAACTGGTGTATTCTGTTCAACTAAACCCCAGCCTTGCGTTCGCATGTCAGCAGATTTTCAAGAGCAATCAGTAAATTCATATCTCTTTCCCCAACCTGTGAACTGCTTGAAATTCCCGCAGCATTGTTCTGCGTATTTGAGGGAAAATAGGCTTGGCCGCGAAGCTTCATGGACATAATTTCAGAAAGGGTGTATATATCTTTTTTAGTTGGCACAGTTGTTAACCAATTGGACGCTTATTGGACGAAAACTGGATACTACTATTGATCAATGAAAGATAGTCAAACTAACTGATTGGTATGATTATTGAATATTGTTTACAACCACTATCGATATGTTCTCGACCGAGAGTTTAGAAACATCAATTTTATTTGTTATAAACGTAGTCTTCAATCTATTCCAATTGATCCTCGATGTGGGTATAAATAACTCGTTATATTAGTATCGATCGGCTTTACACTTTCATGATTCTAACAGTATTTCAACTTTTCGTATTTGAACAATTCGGTTCAATGTACGGACCACATATGATACAGTGGGTTTCAAGCATAAAATTGTGCAATATTTGTGTTTAATCTTAAACTCGAAATTATTAAAAATGCTGATGTGGAGTTCCCAAACTAGAGACCATTATATCGGACGATAGTCTAGATATTTGGGTTATCTCCATCAATATAAATCATTTATACCTGATTCAAGATTTAATGGTGTCCAAAAGCACACTGCTTAGCCAATTACATCAGATGGTGAATATTAGATAATGTAGAATGAATAACACTCAATTATGTTACAAAATATTCATTTGCATGCTTTTCCGTCACACACACCCCACGACCGGTTGCGTGCTGTTTGCACTCATCAGGTAGGGACAGTAAGATCAAGATCCGCATGCGCTTAATTATGTTTTTGTTTACCCCCTTTGGACGATGGTGACCAATGAAATTCATCACAAGCGCATGTGGCTTTCCTGCGCAGAAGCATTTAGAATACCCAAACAGTCCGATAGGAATTTTACTATCTTCTCTGCAGTGCTTACAGCAGTACTCGGTCGATCGTCATCTGTTGCATGCCGGCAATGTGATTTGTGTTTAGGAGACAAGAGTTGTATCTACTTGGTGCTTTACAAAGTGCCTCCGAAGCGAACTGCCAAAGGCATGTTTTTCCCAACGCTTGACGGCAATGCTAAAAGCGTTTATATCTCGTTTGCACATGTCTTTACAAATATAGTTCAGTTAAATACTTACCAATAGTAAATATTATATTTGAATGTTGCAAGTGACACTAAAATGAGAGAAAACGTGAATTTATTATCAATCACGCAGATACGTTTGCGTACAAGTGTCCATTTATAGCGTACATCAAATAGAAAAAAAAGTTGGGTTGAAAATCGAAAGAATTAAATGTTATACAGGAACCAACATTTTTCATTGATTCAAGGCTCATCTAATCTCGACGTCAACTACAGACATCAAAAACTGTTGGGTTGTGTTGGTAACGAGATTGAAGCATAATCTATACAGTAAGTAGAGGGCTTATTACATATCACACATTAACTAATTTTTAAAAACCAAATAAGCAGATTCAATTACCTTGCTCTATATCTATACGTGAATGACGGGATGTGCGAAAAAAGAAGTGTTGGACAATTGAGCATCGATTTTTGTTTGACATTAATCATTGAGAATTTATTATATTTTCCTTTCTTTTAACAAATACAAAAACACGCCATTCCGATATCGAACTAACACGGGCCATTTTACAGCTATTTTAAAAATTGAATCCAACGGCAAAGGTTCGTAGAATTCAACAATTAATCTATAGCTATATATCTCACAATTTAAACTCATTATTCCGATCTCCGGGATATAAACGTGATCGCTAATTCAAAAGTGCAAAATTCAAATAATAAGATATTCGTAGTGGAACATTGAATATTAATTAAAGTTCTTGGACAAACATTTTATTTGAATAAATCATCCAATGTACTAGAGTTGATAACGGTAGAATGTAAGCTGTTTCAAGTAAACTAGACACAAACAATGAAATAATCTCCCGCAGTTCATGCAGGAAGGGATTTCCACCAGCGTATATTCATGATTCAAATAATTCCACCGGTCATTTGTGGGATGATTCTTTGTAACGAATCGTTTGGTGTATAAGATATTTTGTAAATTAGGACAATTTCTAATTTAATTCGTCTATAGGAAAAGTCAAACAGATTCAGGCGTCACACCTGTACTTTATAAGGCTTGTTTCGGATGCTGAAAATTTATTTTGTTGAGTGGTGGTTGATTCGCTGCATAAGTTCGACATATTTTTGAACCACGGAGACCAGGACTGCACAACGTATAGCATGACTGGTCTCAGATATGTATTCATGATCTGTGAGAATATCTTGGGCGTTGATTTTCCAATTATCCGTTTATTAATATTGAGGACACGTATTGATTCTGTAAAGGCAGTGGTCGTCTGGAGCATATACAGTCACCAATATCTTTTACTTCACTGCAATTTTCAAGGACATAAAATGTGAACTCGACTCGATTGCCCTTATTTGTGAGCCTGCAACTCATGAAGTTAAACGAAAGTGTGCTTTTCATCGACTTGTTGTGAAACGTATCAAGATTTCTTGAATTTGATTGACATGAACCATAAAGAGGATCGGAACGAAGACTGGTATTCACATGTTGGTTTTCAAAAGCATTATTTTGTACTTCTTCTGAGCAAGCGTTTCGAAATGAGATTAAGGAAGTATAGATTTTTAATTTAATTTCACTAGATTATGAAACATCTGTTACATGTATTAGTATCGCCAGGGATTGTCGATTTTCAAAACATTGTGAAAAATTACTAATTATAAGTAGCTGAATAATTCAAAATTAATCCATTGATTTTTATTAACGGTTCCGGCCACTGAATTCAAATTATTGACGAGCATGTCCGTTTTATTACCTTGTATTCAAATATACATTAAAACCTATGATTTTCCTTTTACTTATCATAAATCGCTCTAAAAACATTTCATTTTGAACAATTATCCGATGTGACAATTTAAATCCAATAGTTTCCTCACTTGATTCTGGCTTCATTTCTCGCTGATTCATCAAAATTCATCTAACATTTTTAATTCATTTCAGTATATTTTGATGGCGCCGGTGTTTTTCTTATCAGACTCATATTCTTGATATTTTTCAACGGCTTCTTTCTTTCGTTTGTCACCTTCTCGATTATAGGACATTGTTGTCTGAGCTAAGCTTCCAGTAAGCTTTCGAAGAATACAACGTATGCGATGCCGGATTAGGTGATTTATAAAATTGTTCACGAGTTATTGTCTAGTTGTTTCTTTGTCACCTTCGGTCTGTGTCGAACATGAATAGACATCACAAGCACAAGATTATTCCATACTTGACAGCTTTTCCAATAACTAAACAGTCCTTGTTGGGAGGAACAATCTCGCCACAGCGATGGAAACTATCGAAGGCCTTTTATGGTCGATCAACATCGATTGCAAGCCGGCGGCAGCTCAGATCTGTATCTGCACCTCCACAGCTAGCAGAGGACGCCTTACACAGTACCGCCGAAGCTAGCGTTTAAAAACAATTTATTCCCCGGTCGTGATATTTGTGTCATTTCAATCTTAACTGCTCTTACGTTGATTTTACATGATTTAAGTAAACTGCATACACACTTTTAATTTGAACACACAACGCGTTCTGCAGTCACTTGTTAGTTACGTCCCAATGTCCTCCCTAAGGTTCATATTTATAAACGATGATCACTTTCGCCTACAAATCCCACAAAATATCACCTCCCCGGGCGATGAAAGCATTCATCAGGCACATGACGGAGAATAGACTATGCACAACATCACAACAAAATTCTTTGTCATTCTTCACGAATTTGTCAGTTAGTTCACCACATTGCACGCGTTCGACCAAGCTTGACGTATTTCACATCATGTGATGGTGATTACAAATTCATCTGCTAGTGTTACGGTTTTCGCTAGGTCCGCGCACATGCATTTCTTTCTAAACACGAATCATCATGTGGCTGCAATTGTTTTCCACTTTTGTCCCTGATTTCTGCCCTTGTATTGTGACAGGAAAAATGCTTTGCTCATCATCCGAGATTACATAGACATCTTCCATTCCTCGTGGATAATGTCAATTTATCGAGTGGCACTATAAATAATCTAGTCCAATTTTTAATGTGGTAACTTGACGACGGCGAGCATCCATAAACTAATCTTTGAGTGCAAGAGATCTGAGCACTCTATCGCAAATCTTCATATTTGCAATGATTGATAACTTAAGATGTTCAGGAATTAACATAAATATTCTCTTTCGAGAATGACGATGAGTGTGAATCCAAGGGATAATACCATCTAGCATTTGTGAGAGTGGTGCAGCAATCATAATTGCAAACTAATAATTTGCGTTCAACCTGTAATGCAGATTTTTTGTCAAAGAAATTGAGTTCAAACCATCTATCCAACCCATCCATCCACCAATACGCGCGTGTGTGGTGTGTGAACGTTTGTTTGAGGTCATTATTCGTACCATCCTTATCCAACTTTGCGATACAAATTCAACCATTGTTTATAAATTAGAACAATCCAATTGATGTCAGTAGCGAAAGCACGCAAACTCGTCAACCAAACAAATCCTTAAGGGGTTTTAAATTTAAACCAAGCAGAATAATCTTTTTTGGCTGAACGTGAATCTCGCAACAATCGTAAGACTAATGCCGTAGGACCAAGTACTGCCTATCGTTGTAAGCGCTGCAAGCGAGATGGTCACTCCTAAATCACATTGTTTAGTCATGTTAAATATGCGAACATTGAGACAACCGTGATCTACATCTTCGGTCCATAATAAACGAACAAGGCAAGCAACATGAAATATAATCCTTGTATTACATTTTAGGTTGTGTATTATATTCATATTATTTTTTGAACCAAGCAAACTCGCGAGTATTTTGTGAGATATAACTTGTGATTGATTTCAATTTCCGCAGTATTTTTGAAAACTGAATGGTATAAAGCAGCGTTCATAGTATTAGAGCATACTCCGCTCCTGATACATTTTGTGGCGTACGAATAGCAGTATCTCTACTAATTTGCATGAAAAGTGAGCCCCCAAGCACAAGTCATTCCAAATTCGTGGGATTAATGTTAAAAATAGTTCATATCTTTTTTGCAAACATTTTTGTATCGTGTATGTATCGATCATCAGTTTGATTATTATTGCTGATCGGCTGATGAGACGCTACTTTCGAACAAGATATACCCGAAAAAGAACTGCTATAGAATAGACAAAGTGATGCGACGTTCCACCAATCTAAAATCTACCTTTGGCAAATGAGATCGTGTCGGAGCAATCAATACGACGTTTGGTGAAAAGATTCTAAAAACAGATCGATCAACATAACATCTCTTGCTCCTCTCGCAGACCGAGGAAATATCCAAAAGACTCAAGAAACCTTATATGTTGAAACCTGAAACAATAAATAGAAAACAAAAAATGTATGAGAAAACATTTATAACCTTTCTGTAAAAAAATAAGTTACTTGTGAATTGATAATAATGCGAAAATATTTTTCGAATTCGACCTTGAAGCATTTGGTAGTTATCGCGCTAGCCGAATGAGTCTTGAAACGCATTTTTCATTCATTTTGCTCGATGTTTCATTTACAATCGAAAGATTAAAATAACACCGACCTATCTAAACTTACGTTCAATTTGTCACGTGATTAATTTTAGGTGTAATTTCATTCTCACCTAACTTATTTTTAGCTGGTCCTTATTTTTCAAGTATGTAATTCGAGATTTAGTTTAATCACGAATGCCCGTCACTAAATCCCTTTTGTTTCACCAATCAATTTAACATATATGGGCGTTACAGAATAGGTTAATTTGAAATTGTTATGCATAGTCATATCTCAGAACTCTTCCAGCAACCATAATCTGAGAAATTCTAAGTAATTTCGACAACGGGCTCACCGCTGAATCTGTCTCTTGCTTCTGCCATGCACTTGTAATGATTGTGTTTGATAGATCAATGTTTATACACTGTAGATGAAGATGCTATGAATATAATTGCTAGAGCTATTGCAACGAATTCCTGTCCGCCTATGTTTGATGACCACAAATGAATAAATCGGTTTGTTGTCTCGCATGATATGCTATCCGAAGTGATTCAATCTCGCGTCGGATACCTATGCTTAAATACTTAGCATCTTTGAATGCATTCAAAGACTCATATTATTATGCGAAAAATAACAATTTAACATAAATTACTTTATCGATAAAATTTAATCTGATTCATTTTCAACGCTGTAATCTTGTTAATAGTTGTTGTTGTTGGCCTCCTTCGGTCGATGTCGACCATGGATGTACATCACAATGGCGTGAATATTTAATTTTTGCAGCTTTTGGAATGACTAATTAGTCCGATTCGGGAGGAACAATCTCTCCCGCAGCGCTGGCAACGAAAGTCAGAACTCGGTTGTATTGCGTCAGTTGCACGCCGACGGCGTGATCTGCGTTCAGCAGCTGAGAGCTGTATCTGCTTCTCCACAGCTTGCAGACAACGCTTTACACAGTGCCTCCAATGTGAGCGGTCAAGAGCAAGTTCTTCCCAACTCGCCGGGTCAATGCCAAGAGCTTTCATATCGCTTTTGCAAACGTCTTTGTACCGCAAGTGCGGTCTGCCCAATCATCGACTTCCTAGTTGCAACTCACCATAGAGTAGATCTGTCGGAATACGACCATTTTTCATTCTGTAGACATGACCAAGCCAGCGCAGGTGGCGCTGTCGCAATAGAGTGAACATGCTTCATAGACCAGCTTTTGAAAGCACTTCAGCATTAGTCAATCTGTCCATCCACGATATGTTCAAGATACGACAGATGCTTCGTAGATGGAAAGCATTCAGCTTCCGTTCGTGTCTTGCGTGGGTGGTCCAGGTTTCAATGCCGAAGAGTAAGGCATTTAGTACGCACGCGCTGTATACCATCATCTTCGTCTTAACAGTCAGCTTGCGGTTACCCCAAAAAGTAATTAAATATATATCCATTGATCGTTTTACGCTCAATTATATCTCTCCAACAGTTTTCACCGAAGAAATTGGCCTAGTGCCTGGTAAGTTCTTCAGAAAATTATTAAGCTTTTTTACAGCAAATAAATTTATACCTTAATTACCGATCTTTATTTTCTACGAAACTGCCCGTTTTTCAATAAACATGCGAATAAAAAAGTATACTCTTTGCGATTCAAATATTATTTTGCACGATATTTTGATAAACGTAAAGAAATATTTGCTGTCAGTAAACCGGTAGTTGTCGTTCGATTTCAACAGAATTGTTAGGTTGTAGAGAATCCTCTAGCCATCATGATTATAGAGATTTCTTGCACAACAAGTGCATTTGTCCAGCCGTATTCTATTATTCTCGCTGTTTTGAAGATATGTCACCAGTCGATAACAAGGCCTCATAGAAGCACGTGTGATATTTCATTGGTGTGTTCGTGCTATCTGATGGCAGAAGCTCATTGGTTGATAGTTGGTAATTTGCTTGAACGTATTTCCAAGATGTTTATTCTTAAAATGCTATGTAAATAGTGTCTCGTTCAGAAAAATCTAAACAAACTTGGAGTACGTGGCTTCGATGTCATATATGACTGTAAGATTTAACAAAAAATTGTGGGAAAAATGTCTATGCTACTTAATAGGTGTTCATTATCATGTTTACGTATTCGAATCATCTCAATGAATACCTTGGTTCATCACAAAAGCGATTTATTCAAAAGAGCGGACACCTTCACTGTTTAATCATATTGGTACGACAAAACATGGGGCTCACTGATGAAATAATCACAGTGTGTGAAGATGAAATGATAAGAATTACTTACTCATTGCTTAATCATTAGTGTGTGATTTATTTCAATGTTACAACATTCGAAATTATCTCTTTTCTTAGTCAAAATAGATACATCGAAAAAACAAGGTGATTTTTTAACTTTAACTTCTACATTGATCTTCAAATCCTTGATTTCAAATGTGTAATAACTTGAATTGAATTTCAATTTCAGTTGAACCTGTGTATCATAATTCGGCTTTAAAGTTTTCGTTGCTAATCCAGGGTTGTCGCGTTTCAAATCGAATTAAACCGACTGCTGAAGTTCAAAAGATGCGTTTGTCAGTGGAAAGAAATTTGTATGCACGTGGGCCACAGTGTAAAATGACCCTGAAAATGTTCAATTGTGTCAGAATAACGTATTAGGCAAATCGACCACTGATCGTGGTCATGCCTACGTGACGTGACACCGGGGATTTACTATAGGCTATATAGCGTAAAGTTCAACTAAGTGGTGGTTGATTGACTACTACTTAGTCACGTTGCTTGTTTTGACTATCACCTCGGTCGGACAAATCTTCCAGTTCAGAACCGATTGCACACAAATGTCTCTTTCTATTATGAATACACGATCCGTCTCAAACATATTCAAATCAAGTGTGTTTTTAGTGTTTTGGCTGCGAAGCAACAACGGTACTTTATACCAAATTCAGAATCTGGCAAGATCAAAATGTTTGTTACATATGGGCCACACTCCATGTTAGCGATAATTAATCAAAGTGAGTTTTTTGGTATAAAAATCGTGAAAAATCAATGCAACCTAGCTGGTAATTATGAACATACGTTGACGCACGGATGCCTGTATTTCGTGAGGAGACCCTTATTTCCCTCTAAAATCGAGCTAATTTTCTCTTTGTTCATCTTTGATCGCATGCTTAGAAAACTGAGGTCACCAGCTCGTTTGATTGACGCAGAATACAGCTTCAATCCGTTTCATGTATTATTCTGAACATATAATGTTGAACATTTTTCGAAAATTACTTGGAAATTTTGTGAAATATAATCTCTGGGTTTTGAAACCACTATTGATCCATATAATAAATCAATTTTAGTGGAGATCAAAATTCGCGGAAAGATATATCGTAAGTGATGTGTGATTAGATAGTTATACATTATTTGCAATTGAATATTCAGAATTCAGAATTATGCTATAGGAGACAAGTGTGTTAGAAAACCGTCTGACGGAGATTTTATTTCCGTCTCAAATAAATCTACACGATTTAGCCCAGAGACTTATAACGATTGACCTACTCTTATCGTTCAAAATTATGCACACTGAAAATCAACAATTCAAACACTTGGTAAAGTCCAATGACCTTACACGACCACGAGAAGCATTCAAAGACTTTTAGCATTTCGCATTCTCGACTTGATAGTCGTCGTAATTATTTATCGGGCACAATTTGTTTCACTTGGAACATCTTGCCTGAAGAAATCATAAGAGCGAGATCATTTGAGGATTTCGCCACTTAACTCAATGAGTATATCACGAACCATGTGTTATGTGACTGTCATAATACTTTTTCGAACTTTTCATATTTTTACTTGATATACCTTGTCATCATGTGGTTATTGTTGAACTTACTGCTTTTTATTTCATAAAAATTCAGAGTTCTGAGTTCTGAAATTAGGATTTCTCAATTATGCTAAAAGAATAAATTAAATGTTCGATTATGTACTTTCAAAGCAGCAAAACGAGGTCAATTTTAAAAAATCTTCCACTGCGATAGAATGTTCTTGTTCATCGATCTCTTGTCATATACGTTTTCAATAATATCTTATTTGTGACATTATTGATAAATCTGATATAAGAATTGTGAACATACTAAAATATATAACATAAAACTCGATTAAGTGAAACATTTTGCTCAAATATCAAGGCGTCTTTCTGGTTTTACACGACATACATTTGTTGAAGGTTCGAACTTTCAGACCATCACCATTCTGTAGAAACAGTGTCCAAGCATCAAATGTTTTATCAGCAATCTGAGATATTAACAAAAGACAAGTTTACAGATTATTCACACATTAAATAAATTGCTCAGGAATATTATTTTGAGTAGGTAATGAATTTTCAGTCGTTCCGCATATTTATACATAGCTGATCATGATTATTTTCAGACATGAATAAATTACCGTACACGTGTGAGTAGATTTGTTTCAATGTAATGAGTCTATTACACAAACCCGAATCAATTGTGTTGCATCATTACGCATCCGGTCGAATTAATTCACTAGAGCTTAAAATAAATCAGTTAATGACATCTGATGAGATATTCCTGTAAGATTGGACTCGTAAATCTAAGAGCTCGTAAAAAGAATTTTAGATATAAACATTGAAACATCTAGTGATTGATATCACTCATGAACGTTTTGGCGCAATTATGTACATCTCAGACAGAAACCGTTTGAAAGGTTGTCATGACTAAAAAACTCTTCTTCTTATGAGACTGAAATGCCAATAATCCTGAAAAAAGTGTCATTCATTGGTTACGTCGTAGATAATTATCTGAATGTTCATGCGTTTCATTATAACCAGTAAAAAGTGCCAGGTGTACATGTCGAATACATGAATATGTGGTCGGGTAATAAGTTTACCAGTGTATGCCAGAAACCTAAAAGTGCAAACAATAACATACTATTCGTTTGCAAACATTGATTGAAATATGAGAAATCTATGTGGTGGTCCAAATATTAGTCGAAGTTTTTCAAATAAATGACAGAGTTTATTGAGAGAATTGGGAAAGTAATTTAAGTAATGTACAAAGTTCCATTTGTTTTACAGTCAATCACCGAAATTTTAAAGTGAAAGGTAATTTTTTTACATATTTTATTGTAATGTGATCAGCGAGTCACAATATAAATTTGGTTGAACCATTTTATTTAAAAACTCATCTGGTGAAATAAATTACAGATGCTCAATGATATCGAGACATCCCGTATAACAGAAACATCTTTGAATAAATATTTGACTATATGTAATGGGTGAGACCTTAACAATAAAACAGTAAACGTTAGCTACTGTCATCAGTAGACCTCTGGAATTGGCTGATCATTAGGTCTTTCTCATGCGACGCAAACCAAATGTCATTCAAAGTGTGTTATGAAAACTACGAAGTTACGGAAACAAGATTTTATGAACCAGTGTTGAGTGACAAACGTAACCTATGATTCAACATTCAAGGTTGAAGCTTTATGGTTGAAAAATCAAATAGCTAAACTCTTCGAGTATTATAAACAAAGTAAACTCATGCATAATGAAAATACGATTTGTTCCTCTTGCAATGATGAGCATCTATGCGACAATGGATTTAAGTGAAATCATCTAAACTAGAAATCAACTGTTCACTTTCGAAAGCACTTACTGCAAACTTTATCAATGCCCTTCAAGTTGAAATAGGTTAAATTAGTGTGTGAGTGTGACGAAAATGCATACTAATGAGCATTCTTGTTCATTGTTATTGGTTGCACCCCATTAAACATGTGTTTGAAGACATGTTTTTGAAAAGGTTAATCTAAAAAACTTATCAAACAGCGGCAGACGGGCGCTACTTGATTATCATTCCCCCACAGTTTGAAGCGCATGTCAATCTTGATCTTATTGTTTATACCTATTGAGTGCGAATACCACTACACCAGTCTTGGGGTGTAAGTATCATGTAAATGCATGCAAATTATATTTTAAGAAACATTGCTCATGCTGTGCACGAAATTGGCATATAAATCTGAAATAATAATCCAAAATAACGCGCTTAAAAATGGAAAAAAATCATATACACTCCGTTAAAGAAACACATCATAGATAATGTTATCTCAAGTGGTCATAGCTTACTGCGTTCAAAAAATAGTAACAAAGTTCAAACAGATCGAACGAATATGCAATAGAACTGAAGGTAGCTGTGGGCAGAAAACAAATCAAAAAACATATGCATATGGAAAGCAATTAATTACCCGACAACATCGATGTTCCTCATTTAAACTTATACACAGGTTTCATCAGCTAGTTGAAACTAGGTTTGCACGCAAAAATTCATAATCCTCTTTAAATTCAGAATCTGATTTAGCTGAACGTATTACAATAAATGATACCACAGAAACATTCACGTATGTGAAAAACGGTATAATACATAACTTTACTCCGAAACAGTTGTTTGTTGTAATGCTGGCACCAAAAATCCACTATTTTCGTTAGATCAGATAGAATTTCGCACCCGGTATTTCAGTGATTTAACTTCCATTCACGATTATGTTAGATAAAAGGGGCATTACCAAACTGCTCAAACACATCTATCCACCGACATGTAAATGATTAAACACGAGAGGTTGGATACAGTTTCACTACATACCACAACACAGTACGTAACTTAATTCAAGCGACAATAATTCAACCTCTCATTACAATTACCCGCTTTCTATATTTAGCGAAAATCAATCCAACAAATGAATGTGAGTTGCATTTTGTTGAATTTTTCACTACTCACAAACTAACCAGTAGTTAAAATAGACGTTTCAGGTTAATCATTTCGCTACCTACCAAAAACGACGCACCACATTGCATTTTTTTCACTACCTGTGTGAAATTCAGTAGGATATTCTATTGATTATTAGAAAAAATATTTTATTGTGCATAAAAATCTGAAAATCTAGTTCGCATGAAAAGCAATTATGTAATTAACACAATAAATTATTGACTGTTTCATATAAATGCCAGTTTGTTTTTCGATTGATTTTCACTGTGGTTATTTATAAAACCTTACGCAAATTATTAGTTTTTTCAACTCTTTCTCCGCACATCGAAGAATCTATTTCATGTTATTCGTACTCATCACTGTGGGACCAAAACTTACGATAATGATGGGAAGAGAATGGAAATATCAAATGAAGCTAAAACATTGGATTGATTACCGAATTATTTAATCACAATCTGGAGTCTAGTTGTCAATCGTCCTTCAGAAGCCCATCTACCCTTTTTCAAATTCAATCACAAAGGTCCGTAATGAAAGCACCGGTTTCGAGTTTTGTTCTTATCTGAAGTCCTCATCAGTGAATAATCTCAGTTCCGTGTGGGACTCCAACGTCTTTCTATTAACTTTGTAGACCCTTGCCTAATCGCTTTGTATGTTATCTAGTGTTCCACCAAAGTTGTCGTGAATCTTCCGCCAGAACGGTTCCTCTGAGTAGCTTCATTTGTTCGACTAATTGTGTTGGAGCCAGAAAAAATTGTATGTTTGCTCAAGCGTAAGGATATCCAAGTCAGGTCTTCCCATTCGATATAGTGTAAGATAACGCCGGCAATTTCTGATGAGCATCGCTGTTTAGGAGCTTTGGGTAAGATCTGTTGTTTATATTTGCGATTATTATTACGCGCCTGTCTTCTTCAAATATTAACAAAATCAGACAGGATTAATTGATAATGGAAGCACTGTATTCGAGTTTCCCTCCTGTTGAAATATATATCTTTATATATTGATGTAAGTTCATTTAGCGCTCACATCACATATATACAACATTCAAGATTCAAGCTTCATGGTTAAAAAAGCAAATTGCTGTACAGTACCATAGGATATATGTACAAAAATTTAAAAATGGTTACTTGTATGATCATATCCATGTTCTTCATAGGTGGAGCAAAATAATCCCCAATGGCAACACAGACCAAGGAAAAATAATCTTTGGATGGACGGTAGTTCCGTGAGTTAAAAATATAAAGACACAATAGGTGGGGGCCAACGCAGTAGTTCTCAACATGAGGTTTCGTAACCTTTGTTTGAAGATGTGCTCGTTCGCTGAGGTAACAATATCTGTCGACAAGCTATTCCGCAAGAAGCATACACGAACTGCGAAAAAGTTACGACGACAATTCAATTGTGAGTGTGGGGTTTGGAGGGTCAAAGGGTGGCTGCGTGTGGAGACAACCGAAACAAACTTGAAGAGGTGTTTGAGAGGGCGGGATTTTGCGTAGATGATTCGATATGTCAGAGTGAGTTCGTGTAGCATACGTCTGCGCTCGAGGGTGCACAGTCCAAGTCTGGTCAGTCGCTGCTCAAAGGGTAAATTATTCAATCCGGTTACCATTTTGGTTGCCTTGTGATAAATTCGTTCGAGGAGCGAGATGTTTTTCCCATCCATGGCGTCGAAGCTTGTACAGCGTAGTCAACGACAGGATGTATGTAAGTGTTCAGTAATTTCGCGAGTGAGTGTGGTGGAAAACGTCCGAAAATGCGTTTCAGTAAACCTAGCAAGCTGCACGCACGCATGTAGACGGTTTTGCACTGTAGGGTGTTCTTCAAAGTGCCAGACACAAAGATTCCGAGATCTTTTTGTGATGTACTCCATTCAAGCGGGTGGCTGCCAAGTTTGTAGGTAAAGGGAAAGGGTTTTCCGACTTGCAACATTTTGCACTTGCGTAAATTAAATGGCAGTTTGTTCTGTGTTAACCATTGGTGCAGCATATTCAAATTTCCCTGCAGAAGTTGACAGTCCTCGATAGAGTTGACCTTCGTCCAGATGTTTACAACTTCTGCGAATAAAACAAGCTTACATGCTAGTAACTTCATCAGATCGTTTATAAATATGAGAAACAGTATCGGACCGAGAATCGAACCCTGAGGGACTCCGCTTGTGGCTTCAATTATTCGAGAATTTTCATCATCTATTCTGACTTTTAATTTGCGTTCAAATAGGTAACTTGTGAACCATGTTAGTCAGTTTTCCTCCTGATACAGATGATTCAAACGGTTTGTCAGGTTTTGATTGAACTCACGTAACTATATCTAAGTTAGATAAGAACTGCACAACACGGATTGAGCGCAGAGCATGTTGAGGAAGGCAGGCGATTTTGAGATCAATTTATGCATTCGCTGCTTGTTTCAAAAACCCCTCAAGGTTTTGCTTGTGTTTTGGTGTGATAAACATGCGTTGACCTTTCAGCTTGCTCACATAAACCTGGCACAAAATAATGTTCGCGCACATTAGTGTTTGTCCCGCAGTTCCGCCATATAGAAAATATATGCCTCCTCCACCTTGATCACGCTTACTACCCGACGTTCGATCACAAACACTGTAGTGGGATGTCTTTCCATATATGACATGTTCCACTTCAACGTTATCAAAATCAACGCTATGACCGATGCCCAGCACGCGTTGAGCTAGGCTGATTATCGGGCCAGTAATTCACGTTGACTCAAATTACACACTTGTGTTCGATGTTCATAGTCTTATGTTCTCTAAAAGCTTTCCGTATATGTTCTCCCGTTTGGTCTACCGTATATATATTTTTCCTATATGTTCAACCCTCGCAGTGGATTTTTTATGAGCAAATTTTCGACCAACCTTAATGTCTTATTTTTTAGGTTATTCATTAGGTATAAAATTGTGCAGCTACTCTTATAAGTTTCTCATGTCCTAGGGTGCGTCAATGACATATGATATCAAAACTGTGGCTGGTTTTGGTTTTGGGTATTCTGCCTGTTTTAATTAGAGTACTAATATGCTTAGGAGGTTGTCATGAATAGTTAGTCGATAACTCACTTATGGAGTGCCTCACTTCTGTCGATAATACCAGTGCACAAGTGTTTAATGTTGTGAAGAGAGATTTTGAAAAATGAATGAAATGCAAGCCAATGAAGATTTTTCCAATCAAATTCGGCTTTAAGATGCACAAAAGGGTACCTGCATAATGCATCCGCGTTATTTGGCATATGACCAAACATTCATTTCTCATAAATATGATCTTAGAACTAGTGAAAGCATTTTCTTACAATTTAGCATCCAAGAACACATCGCACTACTAAGATCTAACTATTGTGAACAGTAGCGTGCGTGTTCGAATTACTGGCAAAATGTTCTTAGAAGAAATTTTAATTTGAAATTATATCGATCGCACTTCACCATAAATGTCATAACTTCGGAAATCCGGAATAATATTACAACTTTCTAACATACAAGTATTCTGAACCATTCAGAGACTGAGAAACAAGATTTATTCGCCGATATTTTGATTCATTTGTCATGTCTTGTTAACAAATCTGTTATTTCAATTTTCGAATTTTTAACTAAACCATCGTTTCAGATTTTGTTCTGTGGTTCCATACTTCTTTCAAAATAATTGTGTGATTGATTGATTTACTTATTAGTAATCAATCGATCGTATCCTGATGCACAATTTGGGAACACGGAAAAGATTCATCATGATATGTATACATTATGTTTTAAATAATTTCATCGATGAAATTACAGTGGACATACTGAAAAATGAGATACATATTTAGAAAACGTCTCGAGTGCACAAATTACGAAATCTGCTACATTCCTATAAATGCGTCCATTATCCTATTTACTAGCTGCTATTATTGTTCTTTTGGATATGTTTGACATGGTTTTCTCTCTTTTCTAGTCTGCTTAAAAATTTCGTTGCCAGAACAATGTAAGTTGTCAATTTCCAGATTCATTGATATGATTATATTTATAACAATAACCTAGATCATACGGCCTGATGGTATCTCACAACTTACTAATTTTTCACACTAACCCATCAGAGAACACTTTGTCATTTTACTCTTCCGTTTTATCATTTCATTATTGTGTTTGGGATAATTATTAGGAAACCAGGCGTTATATTGTTTTACTTAATAAATATTATCACAAGCTTTTACAAGATAGGAGTGCCGTTTAATATAGAGCATATAAATGTGACAATGTCAGAGGAATTTACGCTTCACTTATGACGTATTTTCATCCAGATATAGTCCTTAGGGATTCCTGGAACTGGGGGAACTGCAATTTGACTATGAGAACAAAATAATGGTATACAGCGTACTAAATGTTCTACTGTTTTACAGTGTGACCTCGACCGCCCACTCAAGACACACACGGAAGCTGGATGCTGTCCATCAAATAAGCAACCATTATATTTTGAACAGATTATGGATAAACAAATTTATGGACGCTGAAGTGCATTCGAAAGCTAGTCTACAGAGCACATACAGCATACATCGAATGCGATGTCTACGTCTACGCCGTACGATCGTGGTCTGCAGTGATTGAATTATTGTGTTACATATCTTTTGTAACGCAATTTGATTCTTCATGTTTCATGTTAAAACGTCTAGTATATTTTAGTGGTTTTCAAAAGATCCCGTGCAAATTCATTTGAGTTCCGGCAAAAATGCTGCTGTTTTCGGTGTAACAATTACTCACAATACATTACACGATTCGTGGCGTCCAACTTGCATGCAGTAAGCAAGCTGAGACTTTTAAGGTAGACTTTCCACTGTGACTGAACCCAATCTTACGGTCTCCATCTGATGACGCAGATAATCAAAACTGGTTGTTGTTTGAATGCGTGGTAACTATGCGCAACACATGACCTTGGCAATATGTATGATGTTCAGAGAAAATTTGTCCGAGTACAAATCCTTCAATGGAACACTTTAGAGAAAATTGTCTCAACCCGATTTCATCATTGAATACAGGACAACAATATTTGAGGTATTACTCGTTTTTAATAAAGTTTTCGGCGAAGCGTATCAACCTGATAGACTGTGGATAGCAATAAACTTGATGCGAGTAATTTCCGTCTGGGTGAAAGAGCATGTCTTATGCAGAATAATTTTCAAGAATATATCAGAGTAAAATTGTAAAAAAAGTTATGAAACCAATGATGTGCAAACCTTTTCTAATTCGGCAGTATAGTTATTATGATTATATTAGTATTAAAATTATAGATTATTAATAATGATATAATAATATAATTCATAATATGATTGATTAATACTTATTCAATATTGATACTACTACGAAATATTTTCATCACAATGATAGATTACGAAATAATATTTGTGAGTCCCATTGCATATAGAAATTTTTCTACTATAATGAGTATATAAGTAACTGAAAATAGATGTAATAAGAAGGAAAGATAAAATATTGTTATCGTTATTTTGTTGGCTGATATTTCAAAAATAATTTCATTCAACTATCTCTTATTCACTTCAGTTTGTCAGATTGTATTACACCAATTGTTGGATGTCATGTTTGCATAAAAAACGGAATACACTTTGGTATGATGTGCCACAAAGTGCATACAAATATTCTTCCCGATGGTATAAAGCCAGATAACAAAAACAGAGGAACTTGTTCCGTTTTAGAGTTCAGCAACAAAACATTAAATACGGAAACGTATCTGAAACTCAGTTATTACTATATCTGTAAACATTTTATGCAAAGCCCTACGCCCAGCCACGGCAAAATATTTTATCTCTCTTTGTTTTAGCAACAGTCATGCACGTATTAGATCAAATATACCATAGCTTTCTCTGAAGAAATGTATATATTTCAGTGCAGATATCACATCACCGGACTGAATTAAATCCTACCGCTTAAATTGAACTTTGCTTACACCTTTAAATTCCATTCCGAGTAACGTTAAACTTAGCTTAAGTAATCGGTTGGGAAGGGTTTCGGACCGAGAGTCAACTTTATTTTTGTCTGTAATATCAAGAGGGTCTGAAAACGGGGGGCGCATTGTTTGATAATTGCCTCCATTAGTTCACAACTATCGCATGTGACAACGTCAAACAATTTGTATCGCAGTAATGTTCATACTCTATAGCAAGGAGTGAATCATTATATCTTTTATGATTTATGTCGAACTCTTTTAAATAAACTCTATGCGAGAGGCTTACATTGTGTGCGATAAAAAATGCATGATATCATGTAAGTTACATGGTCAAGTTGAGTATAGATTTCAAGCAGTTGGGCACTTTATAAAAATCCATAACTCTGATTTCATGGAAATGAATGGTAAAACGTATAAACTCTCAAGCGTTGGGTATGATACATATCTTTACTCAATTATGTGATTTATCGTTTCACCTACTGTTATTCTCTGGTTATGTTGCAACCGTTCACTTCACCCGCAGAGCGTCATTTCACCAACATGGCCCGCATATTTCAAGTGATGATAAAATCTACATGTTCACCTGGTAGTGCAAGAATGCAGTGCAGTTATATTACTCGGAAGACCTAATCAATATTCACCACTTCGTTTAGGGATTGTTAACAGTAGACTTACTGTGAAAGAATTCACGTCTAATCATGGTGGTGTAGTGTGTAAGTTCTTACAGTTGGACTTCTCAAACTAGTGTTTTGAAGTTCTTAGGTCAGACATTAGCAGGAATTATAGCTCTCACAAAGCAAATATTATATTTTATTCACCTGTCAGTATTCGAAATCATCAAATGTTTGATCTTGATTTTGCAGCACAGTTAACAAGACGGAATGTCAATGATTTTGCAAATTTTCACACCAGATAATCAAAAATTTGCCCGCGTGAAATATGCATAAAATCATCGATTGTCTAAAACAACCATCTTTTGGTTTCATTTACATTTTTAAGAATTAGTGGGTATATAGCTTATTGCATTGATTGGTTAGCGAGAAAAAAATGAAAGATTATGAATAATGTTTTTGCTTGAAGGCTTCAGAAATATTGAAGTTAACTAAGACCGAACTATTTCGTACTTATAATCCGCTCGTCAAGGTCAGTCCATCTATATTTTGCAACAAGAGCAAGAAGTTATCTAAATGACCAAAAATCTCATGATGACACGAAAAGTGTCGATAAAAGGCTGAGTGTAATCCAATTGCCACCTATAGAGTGATGATATGATATGTTTGCGTAATCAATGAATGATGAACATGAAATCGGCCGATAATACACAGTATGTTTATATTTGTGTCTACTTATCCGTGCCAAGCATATCGAACTATTCACACAGTTGATCACAACGGTCCATATTGGAAGCACTGGACTCAAGTTTCGCTCTTATTTGAGCTCATCAGCAAACCATATCCTCTGCTTCGGTTGGGATCTGAACCCCAGACCATCATCTTTGTAGTCCCACGCCTTGACGACCTGAGCTACCGTCCATCGTTTGACCGATCGCAATTAAGCGTTTATGAACATTTCTCCAAACTGATTTATTTGAGTAGTTTTGTTTGCTCTACCAGTTCAGAAGAAGCCAGCAACATCTGTTCTGGTCATCCAACCGAAAACATCTCCGTGTGAGGTCATGTGAAAGTCCCGTGATGTGCGCTAACCGTTTATATGTAAATTGCAATTAGTGTGATTAAAAATCAACGTAATAAACATTCTTTCCAAAACGTGTTGACTCCTCATTCACTACACAGCTGCCGTGAGCCTAGTGGAAGACTCTTATGATGGGCGCAACGACGACTGGAGTTAAATTTCTCCATCAACAACAAAAAATGGACAGATAACGAGCTGCCTAATGCGTTCTCACGCCCAACCACAGAAGAAAATGACATATCAGAGGTAAAATAAACAAAGGAGATATTTGACCATCTAGACAAAGGAACAAACCTGAAGACACATGGCACAGACTTCGTTTAGCGGACGGGAAAATAATCTATTTGATGGAATTCTGTGAATATGTGTGACCGAGGGAGGTACTGTACATCCTTCGTAGGACTTCACATACTTAAACTCGCGCATAAAGGTATCACGCTGGAGCAAACCGATTTATGAAACTATTGAAGCAAAGCGCATTTTGGATTCGCACGTCTTTTGATGTCAATGAATAAGTACGAACATGCCATTGCTGTCAGGAGCCCAGATAAGGGAAATATGGAACGCCCACGATGGTTGAAATGGGATCACGGAGACCAATGCAAGCTTGGGTCATACACTTATTAGGACCCCTACCAACGAGCAACAGAGTACTCGTGTTGTTGGAGCACTCCACCCGCTGGGTATAAGCGGTTCTTTCACACGATCAACCCGCAGAAACGCTGGCTCGTACGAAAAGCAACAAGCTCATCAAGCCAGGAATGGTAAACATTAAATAAATATACGTGTATACACGCAGTTATAATAAACAGTATATATGTTTTCGGGAAAAGAATGATTCAATGAAAATACGTTTTTATTCGTCTAACCATGTCACCGAAACGCAAATATACAAATAAATTGAATCGATAGGCATCGCGACGTACATCAAATCCACATGGAATAATATTTTCGCTGACTGGATTATAAAGACAATATGTATTGCAAAAATATTCATTTGCATGCATTCCCATCACACACATCCCACGACCGGTTTCATGCTGTTTGCACTTATCAGGTACGGACAGTAAGATCAGGATCCGCATGCGCTTGTTCACTATTCCTCAACTGTTTCAGGCGCATGCGAATCCTGATCCTACTGTTCCAACCTGATGAGTGCAAATAGCACGAAACCGGTCGTGGGGTGTGTGATCGAAATGCATGCAAGCGAGCTTCTACTTTCATGGTCATGGGTTTAAGCTCTGTCTACATGAGTGCGGGCTCATGTGTTATTGAACAGGTTAGTCGTACCATTCTTATACAACAGTGGCATACAAGCGCAGTAGCATACAACCATTTCAAGCTCTCGTGGATCCTGATCCTACTGTCCCTACCTAATGGGTACACAGTACGAAACCGGTCTTGGGGTGTGCGTGTGATGAAAATGCGTGCAAACGAGCTTTTTCGTTACGACAATATATTTTACGTCAGTCGAATTCAAATTAAGCTAATACTTAAAAGTAGTACACATTTTGAGCCTAAACCGAGGGCATAGTTATTTCCTTGTATCAGACGAGCATTATATTCAAAATTCTAAAAAAACGAACGTAGTGAGATCAGAATTCCATTTATTCTCACGTAATTAGAGTTCCCTATTTTGAAATACAAAGTGCTCAAAAATATCAAAACAGAGTTTGTCCGTACATGAACTAAATTATGTATTTCTTTGTTATCAGGTCCGTTCAGATTCGTTTCCTCATTGCATGTAACAAAATATTTCTAAATTCGAATTGATACATCACGTGCAAATATTAATAAGGTGATCTAACTGCTAATATTAATATATGTGTTTTTTGATAGGGATGTGAATTCAGGCTTAATGTGTAAAAGAATTACATTAAATCGGAAGATATCTTCCTAGTCACTTTTTCATGATCCGAATGCTTCAAGACTCGAAACGTGAAGTCAGATATATTGATCGGGCAGGTTGCTTAAACACAATTTCCAAACAAAGCTCATTTGCATTCATTTCCATCACACACCACACGACCGGTTTCGTGCTGTTTGCATTCCTCAGGTAGGGACAGTAGAATCAAGTTCCGCATGCGCTTGAAACAGTGGAGGAATGGTTAACAAGGAGCGCTTGTATGCCACTGTTGAATAAGGCTGGTACAACCAAACTGTTCAATAACATGAGCCAACATTCATGTAGATAAAGTTTAAACCCATTGCATCATGAAACCAGTCGTGGAGTGTGTCTGATTAAACTGCATGCAAATGAGCTTTTTCATTCATGGTTATGAGCATGGGCTTATATCATTGAACAAGTTGGTCGTACCAGCCTTATGCAACAGTGGCATACAAGCGCCACGTATTTAAAATTATCACAAGGTTTTACGAATTTACAGTTTGATATATTAATCTGTTTACCATGACTCAACATTTTTCCTCACAATTTCCGCTTCAAATGTGGTCGTATGATTTCCTCGTATTGTGTGTGTCGAACGATTGGTTCACATGGTAGACCTGCCTTTACTAAACATATGAGTTGAGCACGTTTGCCGAATGTTCAACCGCGGTCGAGGTTGAAACAAAACCAAAGGCGAACATACTATCCACCGCACAAAAACAAATTCTTCAAATCGCGTCTGAGGGAGAAATTTCGTCTAGCTCTGTATTTGAATGAAGACCTAAAGCAAGTCATTGATGCTTTCTAAGTGATGAAATTACGAGAAACTCCAAACTTATTTCAAAATATCTTTCATTCTTTGATTTGCTTTTGTCATGATCTGAGTTCATTTCTAAATAGATAATATAATCTCATTTTTCAAAATTTGGAAACGCTGTAAACTTGAGACAATCGAACATAAAACAATTATTTTTTCGATATCACCTTTTGTCTCGTTTCGTTTGCAACTCATGTAGAGATTGTTCTCAAAACCACATCAGGTCCATCACTGATAAACGTTGAGACGTACTTGTTTTTATCTTCGCAAAGGTGGAATAATGTGTAATATGTTTTATTGTTTATCGTGCTCATAGGGCCATTACTTTTCTTTGATTCATTTAACCCCGAGTTCTTTAGTTTAGGTGTTTTGACTGAGTGTAGATGTCGTTAAACTGTCGCCACAAACTTTACACCTCGATGTGGTTGGAATTTGATCCAAGTATGTTTATGGGAATATGGAACCACAAATGGATTCATATCTGTATCATACGATAGAATATCGAGGTATCTTTACGTCAAAACTGCTCAGCCCTTGGGGGATGTTACAACATTCAATCATCTCCAAAATAAAATGCAATATCAGGCGGACAACTAGCTAATATTGCCTAGCACCATATCCAGAGTGTAAACTCTACTTGGATGGAACGTTGCTTGTTAGAAGTCGGAGTCAAAGAAACTCCACTACATCAAAGTGATAAAATGCATATACTGCATTAGCACACACTTGCTCACCTTTTAACAATCTATCCATTTATTCACGTGTGACAGGTTTAACTGTAGATTGGAGACCCTAAAGCAAAATAGCCAAGATGGATAGAAGGTATAATTTCTGTGAGAGAAAAAGATAGCAAAATTCAACGTTATGTGTTGAATGTTAGGTTCACAAGCAACAAACAGAGATGCCGATAGGCCGATCGTAAGGATTGAATTTTCAAAGATTTATGATGAAGGAATTCGCAGAATGTGATGAACGCCAAGATGTGTAACGTTTGGAAATTTAATCGGTGGTTTCAACGGAGAAAAGCATTGATGTGACGATGATTACTAGAAATTTTAATTCTTTCCCATCAACCAGATTTTGTGTTGCATCTTTCAGTATAGTGGCGGAACGTTTGGTTAAAAAATCGATTTGAGAACTCTCTATGACTACATCAAAACATTATACTTAACGAATACTCCTTTGTGAATAACTGGAGTCATGGTACAACAATCAAGAACAGTCTTTCTCAAAAAACCGAAAAATGGTTAACAAATTCATAATGAAATACAAACAAAATTATCGGTGGCACAATTCAGAAGTACACAAGATGTTTCCACTGTCGCTTTAAATAGCGTCAGCTAATGTTCACGCATAGCATCGATGATATAATAAACAAACAATAATATTCGTTCCGGAACTGCATGACGGATGTGAGCTGATACGCGATTGTGTATAAATTCATTCATCGTCAGAGAACCGCTTGGAAACGGCAACGCAACATAGAAATGAATGCTCGCGTTATTTTTCTATTTTGTATAACAAATGCGGCAGTTTACACTAAGATGTCTGTTTTGGGTCTACTTCCCAATTTCCACTAAGATTCCCCTTGATGCCCCTTCAAAAGCATTCTTGCTTTTTCCAAAATGACGGGCCCTAGGCTCGCTGTTCGGTATATATCACGAAGTCTAAGATGGATAAAATGTGCAAATCAAAACTAACTCTGACATGAATGCAACGTTATATGTGGTGAAATCTTTTCTTGGTACTATTACAAGGGAAATCATATCTATCGACGAACTAATTTTTCCATGTCAAACTGGAGCTTTTAAATGTTTGCAAACATCTATGCTATCGATCTAAAGTATGTTATGTAGCTGAGGATTGGACAAAGTAGCTGAGGTAAGAAGAAACAGAGATATCAAAGACAGAATGATACGATTTTGCTGTTGACGATTGATGTACCTTAAAAACTCGAGATCACTTAATATACCGTAAATATTTGTGTGACTCTACATTTGAATTTAAGAATAAAATATTCTTCAACATTCTTAACGCCATATGGTGCTGTTGACATATAAATATCGTAGACTTGCAATGGGTACCTAGACAAAAAGTGTAATAATCTATTCGACAATTCGGAGAGACGAATCTTGCCATCGAAACTTCTAATAATTTACAAGAAATGCTATTTAGAAAATTCAGCAAAATACAGGAGACAATGATGAGCAACTAGTTTTTATTTCGATAATACTCTATCACTTATGGTGTACATCCATGGATGTCATCAACCGAAGAGAGTCAATAACAACAAGAACTCAGATAAATAACCCATTTCCCGCGGACAATTATTGAACCTATAACATAAACTCACTTGTACGGTGATCCGCTTATTTCAAAAAGTTGGTGGATCTGCAGCGAACAAGCATTTTCTGTCCGCATTGTGGAACAGTTTACTTACTCACTTCGTTCTATCTGATACCGTTTAATTCTGCCAGAAAATCACTTGATGCCTGGATGGAAAACTATGATTTTGCGTTTAATAATCCTACTTAACACTATTTTATGACTTTTTTTACAATACACATTTTTGTAGGTTTTGTATATATCCTCGTATATCATCTCTGAATGAAAAACTATTTGAAACCCACAAGAATATGAAACATATTTTTCCGCTCTCCCATTTATAATTATCAGCTTACAAGTGAATAACTTATAATCAAACTGTTCGGTAACATGAGCCCCATAAGTCAAAAGTGCAATCAAAAATTTTCACAGTAAAACTTATTTTGATACCGAAATTTGTACAATTCTAACGTAAAACAAACTAGGACGGTTGCAAAGTCTTATACGTCAAGCGAAAAGAGATTTCTACAAATGGCATTTCTGTTACGATTTGTTTGCATATGATATGGAGAAAATGGAGACCACGTTTAAGTAATCATAGTAAAAAGTCATTACCATTTGACTCGGCCAGTTACAAATGAATGTAATCTCCGCAACAGAACCCGTGGTTTCCCTAAATACCTGAAGCTAAGTGATTCAAAGTAATTCAAAGTTTTAATGGCGCAAAAAGCAAATAATTTACAGTAACCACATATTTAAAATATGGGGAATGCATAAAATTAACTTGAATATTTTATCAATATGGAAAGTCAGCACGTGAATTCATGTGCGAGGTTGCATTGGTCAACATATACTTGTCAAGTTAAGCTTTGAACATGTTCAGGATATATGCGCAAATGATATGTGTGGGCAGAGTGTTCCATATAAAACAAACTCGGACAGCAAAGAAGAACCTTCGACAATTTGATATGGAGTGTGGAATAATTAACTTGTAGCCCTACTATCTGCTACTACGTGCTTCTTCCCGATGAAACAGTTGTTCAAGTGGGTGATCCACTGTATGCAGATTGTTGAACAGCAGGATCAAGTCACCCTTGAGACGACGGTACGAAAAGTCAAAGAAGTTTAGAGTTGCAATCCTCTCCTCGTATGGCCTGTTTAATAGCCCGGTCACCAGTTTTGTAGCGCGGTGGTATACACGTTGCAGCAAGTTCATGTCCTTCTGTACCCATTTGGACCATGCTTGAATAGCGTACTCCAATGTTGGTCTGATATAGTTGTTAATTATCCGTGGGTGTATCTGCTTTGTGAAAGTCCCGAAGATTCTTCTGAGCAATGCTAAGCTTTGGCAGGACTTTTTGTAAACAACAGAACACCGCCATGAAGACTTCAAGTTACTGCTACTCCACACACCCAGGTCTTTCTATTCCGTAACCCATGAAAGTTGCTGAGATCCCACAGAGTGTGTGATCATTAGTGATTCAATCCATAAACATTTACATGTGAATATCAACGATTTAAATGACGATCAGTCTACACTACTGATGGCAAGTAGTTTCATGTAATTCAAAATAACGGATATGAAACGTTGAGTAAAAAGCAGATAAATAAGATACGATTCGACGGAGACTACCGTGATATGATTTTTGATATTCCTGTGATACCATAAACAATTTCATTGTCCATCAATCGTTTGCGACTGACAACTGATTTGGGGTTTCCAATTAGCATTCAGGGTGATAATTACTATTTTCATCAAAGTAATGTGTTGCTCACATCCCCATCCCTTACACAACACATTACTTTCGTCATCCACAAGCACCTTGAATGCTTTGACCAAGAATCACTTTGTGATTCTGTGTCTGAACATCGTGGTTCGTTGTACGAACCCAATATAACAGTTGGAATACAAGTATAATCTTGTTTACTATTTTCATCATTGATAATATTAAAAAATGAGCGAATACAAAGTTCGGAAACGAACAAACTTTCTCACCGTAGGAACTGCAATCATTGCTTTTCAAAATTCTGCTAGTAAGCGCATGAATATTTTACTTTTATACTTGGGTGTCCGCGAGATGACGTAGAGTGAAACAAATGTATCAACCATTGC
Organism: Atriophallophorus winterbourni; assembly: GCA_013407085.1. NCBI lineage: Eukaryota > Metazoa > Platyhelminthes > Trematoda > Plagiorchiida > Microphallidae > Atriophallophorus > Atriophallophorus winterbourni. Next base: position 32,000 of record JACCGJ010015962.1, read on the forward strand.
AAAGTTAATATTCATTCCAAGACGGGACTTTTTCAAAATGTTTACAATTTAGTCTTGTGACTGGTAAGTCAGTAACATAAACAAGGCGTTAAAATCTGGTTTCGCGTGAGTGTGTTGGCTGAATACAACACACTTAATTTTACATTGCACTAGCTGAACAGTCAATAAACGGCATTTGGATATTCAAGATTTAGGAAAAGCACACAACTTCACAATTACGAAATCAAAGTTAATATTCGTTCATGAAAAAGTGATACCATATAATCATGCAATGTCACGTAGTGTCCAGTCGAATAATTACCGCGAGTTATACTCGATTGCAGCCAAATCGTTCTGCAAATATACCCGTCCAAATTTCGAATTGATGCTTCGAAGCTGATTGTGGTAGCAATTGTATCCAATGGAAACAGACATGGTGTGAACTTGTGTTTTTACAAGCTGCGTGAAAATTACAGTATATACAGTGGAACCCACCTACTTCGAACTCGTTTTCAACGAATTCTTGGGTTGAACGAACACACCATGATTTCCCACATCAATTCCTTCTTTGTGAGACTATTTAAAACATTAGTAAAACGAATCTGTTCGTTAAGAATCTTGCCTTTTACGAACACTGTATACGTTTCCGACAGCTATGTTTGTTCAATAAATTTCATGCAAACAACGAACGCGCTTTGTCTTGCCTTTAACTCACAACGCTCCGTCAAGAGTGGCCTGCAGTGCGCTAAGAATAGAACTGACACACAGCTTGGCGAGACACAGGTAGCCTAGCCTAAGGTGTTCTGACTGACTCGCACGCACGCACAAGAAAATCACGTGAATTCTCTGTGACTGGTAATCACAGACCTATGACAAATTGCAATTACTCAAGCAGACACTTCATTCCCTTCCCACAGTTACACGATGGCTGACATAAAACGAAATCGATAGCAGTTCAACACAGTCATGATCTGTGCCAACATGACTTGCACTGACAAAGTGCCGATACTCGTGATTGGGAAGTTTCAGTGGCATCAAAACTCTGCCATACTCCTACAAAGTTAACAAAAAAAGCGTGAATGACATCGCAGCTTTTCAAGGAGTATGTTGGAATGTTTGATCATCGCATCACAATCGAAAAAAGAAAAGGTTGTTCTCCTGATTGAAAATGCCCCTGAACATGGAAAGATCACAGGACTGAAATCGGTGAAGATTTGTTGTCTTCCTCACAACAACACTTCAGTTCTCTAGCCATGTGATCAGGGGATCATTCAGAACTTCAAGGTGAACTACCGACAGGCTGTGACTCACCGATACCTGCTCCACCTCGCCCAAGAAAAAAACGACAAATTCAAGCCGAACGTGCTAGATGCTATGTTCATTGCTAGAACCGCTTAGGGAAACGTATCGGAGGTCTCAGTAGCGAATTGTTTCAGACACGCTTCCACATCAGTCTTGGATACATCCACGACAGTGCTTGAAAATCTAAAAGGATGTCTCTCTGATGATTATTTCGAGGAGTACGTGAATTTTGACAACGACATTCAAACCGCTGGTGATCAAACTTTGTCAGAAAGTGTCCAAAATTTGATGCAGTCTCATTCTGATTCAACTGATGAAACAGCCGCAGTGCCATTGTCCGACAAAGACAGTGAAACAGAAGTAGTAGCTCCGTCTGTGAAAGATGCCAGGAGTTCTCTTGATCTCTGCAGGAGATTTTTCAAGATAGAAGGAAGAGACGTCGAAAGAGCACTTGAATTTGTGGAGAGAGAGATCAAGGCGGTGGTGAAGTCAAAACTTAAACTAATACATGAAAGCGTGAGATTGGACTGTGAGTGTGTGTGCAAGATGTTTTTACTACTTCAATTTAGAATTAATTTACCAGTATTAACATGAAATTGGATTTATTGTTGTGATCTGTGTTCTGTGGCATCATCTATTCATCAAATGGATTACGCGCATGCAGAAACACACAAAGGTTCAACATTCTTCACTTCTTTATTGTTTACACGTGTACAGAAAAACGGCGGCAAAATCACATGTGAGACAATGCGTTTTACGTGCAACGAATTCCGCCTTTAACGTACATTTTACTCTCCCCCCAGAGATTCGCTCTACCCGGGTTCCACAGTATGTAAAAATGAAACAGTACTCGCTCACAATAATCGTTCAAACTAGTCATCAAAGTATGATCACAGATATAGCCACGAAAAATCTAAGAAAATGACACGGCTGAACTATGGCGCAGTTCTTGTAGAACGGACAAAAATTATTCACACAATTGGCAGTCAGAATGCCAAGCACGGATATCAAATCAAATGAGAAAAGCAACTCCGAGCAGCCGGACATTTGTTTTCGAGCGGCGGGAAATATGTGTTCGAAAAAAACCGCGTACAATGTCAAAAGTGTACAGTGATTGAAACAAAGAAAATGTGCACATAAAACACCGTATGTAAATACGATATCGCGAAATTTGTAATGTCGATCAGTTGTTGCGTGTATTTTGCGATTCATGATTTTTGAAAAAAATGTTCAGTCCATTATTTTGAATATGCACTTTAATGTATGTGAATAATCCATCACTTTGAAGACTTCTTTCAAGGGATATGGATGCTCAGATGTTGCATTCGTTCCTCCGTACGTTAGCTTCTGGAAACCACTTACGAGTTTGGTTGCATGATGGCATACTATATTAGGCAGTAATATGTCCTTTTTGAGTCAGAATGTCCAAGCTTGTGATACATGCTTCATAGTTGGAATTATATAAGTTATCTTGTTTGTGGGAAAAGTTTCCCAGCAGCAGATGCGGAATATTTTCCGGGTGGAAAAACAAAAATGCTCTTATGAAACCATGGATTATTCTTACGAGATAGGAGGTTTACAATTAGTTTTCGTAACAGTTACAGTTGCTACGAGAATATGTTTAAATAAAGTTTATTTTTAAATGTGCTATTGTGTTACAAATTGAGGCAGTACACTCAGCAACCGAACTAATGTTTTAGATTGGTATTTCTCACTCAATTTTGCTTTAGTCATGTAGAACTCTAAAGTTTATCTTCGCTTGGGTTGTTTGAGGGTTGGAATCCGGTGTCCAAAATTGTTTACCAAAGAGCGTCTCATAAAGCTCATGACAACGAAGTTCAACTAATGTGCAGCGAGCGTGATCCTGTGACCCGGCAGGACAACTTCTTTTCACAGGGAATTGGTGGAAGTCGGATGATTGGCATCTTAAAGGATGGAACACGCAATTCCGTGGATTGATATCACATAGGGTATGAAAAGCCCTCATCTAAAACTGCCTTTGCCAATTTAAATACGTACAATAAGCGCAAACTCTTCGGGATCGAACCTCGAGGAACAATCTGGAGCCAGAATCATCGTTATAAACAATCGATAGCTATACTTATATTTTTTCCGACAACTTCTTCTACGACATTGTTATTTATAAGTATCAACCTAATATTTTTCAGGTTCTAATGTATCGCGGAAGGGGAGGGGGCTTTCACTGCAAGTGCAACAGACAATTTCAGTGAACCGCCATGCGTACGTCTCACCGCACCACTGTAACAAACAGTCCATTTTAAATTTTGTTGAAAGAACATAGAATGCAGCCGATGCAGGTTTGTGTATTCAAGGACTTATGTTTAAAGAAGCGAACATTTTGTAGCACCACTCGATGAGAGTATGAATAGAAATGCGAAAAATAATGATATATGACAAGTATATCACTTATTCGGTACACGAATGATATACACTTCTAAATGTTGATTCATTTTGTTTAAATAATTGCAATGTACGTAACACACACCACATGTTGACGTAGGGAATCCCAGAAAAAAATCTAGCAAGCACAGCGATTAAATTTCACCAGCAATCAACAGATGAACGTGGGATGTATAACGATAATTTGTTCATCCGCTTTGTACTTTCCCTCCACATTAGGAACACAAGTGTCTTAGTAAAAGTCCATCTGTAGATAGAATTTAAGGCGTTTGAATGTTAGCGCACCGTGTCCTCAATTGTGCAAAGGCACATAGACACAGACATCGCAATATTGCGGTGTACGGAACATTGAGAATACCCATCACTAACTTTATCGCTCGCGAAAATGTTTGTCAGAGAGGACAACATTTTTCCGACAAAACGAAGTTCCAACCTCTACCGTTGAGTACAAGTATCCTCGATAACGTTACTGGCAAAAATCTTTCAAATATTCGTTGAATGATGAGTAACAACTTGAACAACAACTATTCACTTCAGATTTGCACTTATTTATACTCTAAAGTCATTTTAAAAAAGCTCCAAGATTTTAGGTCCCACTATAGTGGCATACATATTTGTATTCTGAGAATCTCATCAATTGAGACAGTCAATCTGTCATCATGTCAAATCTCTCGACGTTTTCTCACAATCTGCAGCAGAACTGCTCCGTGAACAGAAGTAATTTTGAAGTTACCAATGATGCGAATCGTTTATGTATAGAAGAAAATGAATCGGTACTACAACATATCCCTGAGCGACTACGCTGGTTTCTCTAGTTATCTTAGTAGCGCTCTATTTATTCGAACTCTTGCGTGGAGACCTAACAATTTGTCACGCTACCACGAGAAGAGTATTAGGCATTCATGAATTTTAATTGAAACTTTGGGTTGCGTTCCATTTTTGACTACCTTATTCCGATTGAATGATTGCTGAGTGATTCACACATAAAGCAATTCAAGTGCGAAATAGACACCAAGAACCAGCGTAGTCATGGGAGTTATCGTTTCGATAGATGGCTATTTCCTTGTTAGTACCTAATCCAAGAGCGCAAAGCGATCGGATAAAATGGATAACATTCGTCAGCGCGATTGTATAAAGGGAATGAATTGAATATCTCTCTCTGTTCTGTATCTCAGATAGGTATTAGTATTTGCTGAGTGTCGATCAGGTACTGTGGAAATAATAAAGAATGAGAACAGGAAATCAATTTTGTGAAAGAAACATATTCAAATGTACCAGGGTTATGCACTTTTTCTTTCTATTTGTCTTACTCATAAGTAGTCCAATACATTGAATAATTGTAATGCTGAATTTTCCAACAAGCGAGTTTTTTCGTAACTACAGTGGAACCCACCTACAACGCACCAGACAATAACGAATACTTCGCCCTGGGATTTAAAGCGAAGCGAAGTTGCACTCAACATATCTAAATAAAACGCAAGCTTGGGCGCCTTGTTTGGAAAAAGACACTTCGCTGCTCGAGAGGATTTATCACGGCAACAAAAATGATTGCTGAATTGTATAATCCAACATTTCAGCAGCGACTGACTAGACTTGAATTGTACACTCTCGAGCACAGGTGCATCCAAGGTCACCTAATTCTGACATACTGAATAACCCATATGGTGTCACACCTAATCAGACACCTATTCAAAATTGCTTCCAATATTCTTCCATTTAGTCAGTGGCATACACGCTTACATCTTGTTTACAATTTCTCAACTGCTTCAGAGCATGGGTATCCTGATCATACTGTCCTTATCTGATTAATGCAAACTGCACGACACCCGGTCGTAGTGTGTGTGCGCGTGATGGAAATGAATGCGAATAAAAACTTTTAAGGACTATGATGTGTAATTACGTGACAACGCGAAATCTTGGACCATATTTTGATAGTTTTCAGCATCGAAACACCGTTAATCGTTATCAGTTTCATTCATTTTTACTTTCAAATCGAATGCTGCTAGCACTTCTGACGCCATTTGTGGTGTTTCCAAATGATAACCCAATAACTGTTTTTACGAACACATTTTTTAGAGAGCGTGATGCGGCATTTCCTGCATAATTCGAATGAGATTGTGATGCCACAATTCATGTACGTATGAATGATATCACAAGCTTGAACCCAAGAACAGATTTAGTCGGTAATAAACTGTTTCTGAACGGTATGAAAAGACTTCTAGTAGGAAATCAGCATGAACTAGGTCAACTTTCTTGATCAAGGGACTATGTTGCGTTTTAACATCATTGCTTATAACAGCCGCCTTGGGCATTTATATCACTTCACACATATAGTTGTTGAAATATTGCGATAAACACTCTCTAGACACCAAGATTATTAGGATGATTGCCTGAACAACTGCCATCTCGTCTGGAGCAACCGAAAGCTAACCGCAAATATATTATTGATACTATAGTACGCGTGTGTCTTATATAATTTATTGTGACACTAAAGCCTGGACCATTCATGCAAAACACGAACGACAACTGAATTTTTTGCTTTACGGAACATCTTAACACATTTAATGTACCGTGGATGGACAGAGTGAAAATGTAGAAGTACTGTCTGAAGCCGAGCCACAAAGCATTTTTCTTATACTGCACCAGGGCCACTGGTTAAGATAATCAAAAATTAACAGTATGGCTAGTCGAAGTCAGAAAAATTACATTTAGGTACACATATGAGCTTTCAAATCACTTAAAAACTGACCGTATTAGTTGGATAGAACTTGTAATTAATAGTTCATTTTAGAGGCACTTTATTAAGAGTCATCTTTACCATGTAGTAAAGCAAATACTGCTCCCATCTGCTGAACTTGGAACTCGTCGACATCGTGCAAAATGCCGATGGTCGGCCGAATTTCGATCCGCTTTTACAACTTTTTCAAAACTTTTAACATGCATCCACGCTCAAAATGCTGCAAGATTTATCGCCAAACGTTTTCTGCTTTCTTAACAAGGTTCAAAGAAGCTTGAACTTTGAGCAAAATTCTGGCGTGTGAGCGCTCAGTTTCACTTTGATTGACCTTAAAAACAGAAGTGAGTCGTCAGCCTACGTGCACATGTGTGAAGTTTAATTGTGCACGGAGAATAAGGTTACCGATGACTTGTTTCTGATGAATCATCGTGAACATTCACAAAGTTCAATGGTCGATTTTGTGAACCTCTTATAAAATTTTCGCTACCATATAATATAACTGTTTAAGCATAAAAAAGAAATGATACTTTGAACGTAAATGGCATGAATGTATCTGTAATAATCGATGAACTAGAAGTCATGTACTAAAAGATTTAGACATATTCAACGCACGAAATGAATTTGATTTCAATCGAATCCTGTCTGGGTCGCATATACTATACTCGGGTGTAAAACGCGTTTCCCAAAATTGTTGGAAAATAACCGTGACACTCTACGACACTGTTGTGGTGGTTGTTGGCCTCCTTCATTCGATGTCGACCATGGATGTACATCACATGCGTATGATGGTTCCAGATACCACAACATTTTGAATGACCAAACATCGCTTCGAAAGGAATAATAGCGATAGGGAATACTAGGCTGATCGTTGTCAGTTGCACGCTGAAGACGCGATCTAGCATCAGCAGCCGAGCGCAGGTTAAAAATGACAATTCACACAGAGCCTCAAACGTGAGCGGTTGAGAGCATGTTTTTCTCAAATCTTATGGTCAATATCAAAAGCTTCCATAGCATTTTCGCAAACGAATGTTGTACCGCAAGCGTGTGCAGCCTAGTTGCCGAATTTCTGATTTTAAGCCACCGTAGAGTAGACCTTTTGGAATGAGAACATTTTCGATTCTGTAAACATGACCCAGCCAAGCATAGATGGCGCATCGTAGTAGGGTTAACATGCTTTGCAGACCAGCATTAGAAACCACTTTAGCATTCGTTATTTTGTCCATCCACAATATGTGATGATACGGCGGTTACTTCTTACATGGAAAGCATTCAGCTTCCGTTCGTGTCTGACGTGGATGGCTCACGTTTCAATGAGGTACAGTAAAACATTTAGTAAGCACGCGCTGCAAACCATCATCTTGTCATCACAGTTGAAGGTTTCCAAGAAACTAGAGTTCCAACTGCAGCTGCTCGCTTAATGCGCCTATCAAATTCCGTAACTAGCGAAAGGTTATCCCAAATGGTTGAATCAAGGTATGTGGAATGATGTGCTGGTTCAAGCTGACACTATTAGGCATTGATGATGGGAGTCGATATAGTACCTTGACCCAGGATTTCGGTCATGTTCATGCTGATTGTTAGCACCAAAACCGACGAAAAACAGTCCATTAGATAAATATTTTGAGAGAAATTTGGAACTTAGCGAGTAGCCATATTCATGAAAACATAATTTGAAAAACAATCGCTCGGACCAGTATTTGGGTGACGTTTCACTTCTGACACAAGCTCAGTCAGAACAAGAGTGTTACTACAAACAGGGAACGCACAGTGTGAAACCGGTCAAGGTCAGTTAACACTGCGGTTTACACGTGCACGGCTAACCGTGTTACATTTGTGCATACAGCTAACTAGGTTATGAAAAAATAAGAATGAATGCTTATGTTTCAAAGTACTCCATATACATATTTGTTAGTACTGGCGATATAGGCTAACCCATTGATAATTCTTTATGTTTTCTATACAAATGCCCGGCCGCCAAGAAGTGGCTCATGTTTACGCAAATTGATATGCCGTTAATTAATAGCTAAACACTTAGGTTTGTACGGTTCTTCAAAGTGATATCTGACTCCAATAGCCGTCTAGCTATTTGTGGCGAACACGTTGTATCGATATTAGTTAACAAACAGCGCTCACGTCAAAGATTAACATAAATTCATCGTCTTCAACAGATACGGAAGTTATACGTCGAGCGAAGTCGTATGCGTTCTTAATGAATGAGTCAGTATTGCCAACTAAAGGTTTTAATAATATAGTCCATTAGACATTTTGGGTGTTCGTGGGAGAATAATGCTGGATCATCGGCAAACAGCAGGGCACGGATTAGCACATCCCATACCTACATTTGTGCTTTCGAACGGTTCAATTTGAAAAGCTTTTCATCACACGTTCCGCTATTGTCCTACAAGCGTGCTTAAGCAACAGAGCAATGAAAATAGTAAACAGCGTGGGAGCAAGAATACGTCCTTCTTTGACGTCACGGTGAATCTGAAAGACTCCTCTACTGCAACCGTTAAATGGTCTGAACCATTCATATCACAGTGGAACGAAATAACGAGTGTGAGCAGTCTTCGAAGTCAGCCTATAAGATCAAACAATTTTGAAAAGATCCTCCTTGAAGACATCATCCAATGCCTACGTTATATCAATGGAAACTGCTTAGAATGGCATGAGCCGTTCCGATATATTGCTTTCAGGGTTAACGAATTCAAGGGTTTTTGGTTATAAATTTGAATTTACAGCAAAAAACGACCGATAGCCCGACTCTCGAAGTGTCGAATAAATAGACGAGCTCCATCAAGAAGGAGGCTGTGAAGAAAGGTACGAAGGAAAGAGAAGCTCGAGCTCTTTGCCAAGGCGAGGATTGTGGCCAGTCCATTGCCCGGCCTCAGGGAACACCCCAAGGCATGGTCGGCCACATCATGTCGAAGCATACGGACGTTTCTAAGCAGTTTTTGAACCAGAAGGCCAAGTTCGAGACTGAAAATGTGAGTTAGACTCAGTTTGACGCAACCTTCGCTATACTTCGTTTAAACTTCGCTATACGTCGCAATAACTCGCCATATACTTTGTTATAGATAGCTTAGTGCTTCTAAATACTGTGCATGAACATCGTTATACTTTGCAATAGTTTGTTGGAAATGAAGGTTAACTGTTTTTTCTATTCTTTTCCAGAAGAAGCAGCAGCCATACTTCGCTATAATATTCCCTAAACTTCGCCATACTTCGATATTATTCGCTATACTTCGATATATTATTTTCTATTCTTAGATGTAGTATTGCTATTCTTCGAAATAGTAGTTCAAATTTTGCACCCGTGGACCCCCTGGAACATACTACAAAATACTCAACCTGTCTCATTTTCTTTTAGCATGGTCTACGCCATCCGGGCTACTTTGGCCTCATCAGAGAGGGTATTCTCGGAAGCTAGACTCGTGACCAAGTCCACCCGAAGACTTCTGAACAACAAGATGGTCCGGGAGCTCGTCTACATTCATGACAATTACGAGAGAGTGCTCCCCTACATGAAGGGGATGAAGCTCCGCATCCAAGGGTTCACCAATGGCGAAGGTACCAGCGCTCAGAGTTAGCAGCTGCTCAAAGACCAGGATGACTCAGAGACCAACCTTGAGGATGTCCAGTTTGTCGACAAACAGAAGCTCACGGCGGGGGCCTTTCTCTCCTCTGACTGAAAGCAGTCCGAACAGTTTCGGCACCAGGTCCAGGTCCAGAAACCCGGTCTCAGAGACCTAGTCAGAAGATGAGCCTAATTGTCTTTGAGATGAAGGTTTTGTATATTTCCAATGCCAAAGCTCATGAAAAATTCCTCCCATGTCAAATAAAAGTTCTTTCATGGTCAACAAATAATTTATTTCGGAATTCGTTTTATTTCAGCGAAGAATAGTGGATTTAAACGAATACTAGCAAATTATAGAAATTTATAGCAGTTTTTTGTCGAAAACGAAGTTTTTAGGGGACATCGAAGTTGGGCGAAGATTATTCGCTAATATTCGTTAAGGCAAAGTGCGTAGGGCGTGGAGAAATTTTCCGGATCTTTTCTTGAAGAAAACTGTCACACTGCAAAGAAATTTGAGTGTAATCGGTTAGAGCAGTTTTTGGGTAACGTTTCACTTCTGACACAGAAGCTTCGTCAGACCAAGGGTGACAGTCAGGACAGTGAACATGATTAAGTAATAGTCAACTCCCCACCACTGATTTGACCTTACCGCTAAACAGTTTATAGTACGCCTAAGGTGTGCCACGTCTCGTGGGAATGACCAGGATCAGTGGTCGGTTTTCCTACTACTGTGTATCCACATCAATCTAATACAGGTGAACACGGTCAAGGCCGGTTGACACAGCGGCCCACATGCGTCAAAGTACATAACTCAAATTTCTTTGCATTATGAATACACGATTGGTCCCAAACATATTCTAATCGATTGAAAACTGTCACAAATTATATAAAGGGATCCCAAACAGCATTCGAATATTTGTCGGGCAACAATATACCGATTTAATGGATGAAACTGATCAAAGCCTTACAAAATATATTTGAAGAGCTAAGCTTCGCCCAATTTCTGTCTTCACACTTTACTTTTCACCATACCGTAGATGAGTGGAGTGCTTTAGATATGTTCGTCAATTATGAGCTACGGAGTGATATACAAAGCATCACCCTCCGGCAAAGCACAAGAACAGAGAACACCAACAAGCCGCAAAACAACGATCGTAAACCCGCAAGGATTTTGGTGTTATAAAAATGACATGGAAAAGGGTTCGAGTGACAACAGCTCAGAAACAAGAGCAAACGGAGCACGTCGGCAGTAATAGATGGATATGCAATTCGTCAATATTGGTCAAAAGAACTCAACTTCGAGGGTGCTTAAATGGAATGGATTAGCAAGAATTCGTTTGTCTAACCACAGAAAAGTGACATCCGAGACAGAAAATCTGAGTGCACACTCACGAATTAAAATATTTGCCTACAAAAGATAAGCGTAATTTTCGATCTTTGTTATTTGCGTAATAAACACTTTGCCGATTAACGTTGACTTGTATTGTCGAAACCGGAAGTGCTCAACAGTTGTTGCATTGTACTCGCAGTGTAAATCGTTACGCAATAGAGAATAGGGTGGTCAGGATTTAACGTCTGATCGAGTCACAGTTCTTTTAGTTTTTTATGTAAAACTCAGAATGGAGGGGAAGGCTGTTCAGAATTGCCTAATTAAGCTAAATATGCTGCACCAAAGCTCAAATCAAAACAAGCTGCTCTTGTTTTTCCGAAATTACCAAATTTGAAAATATTTTCCTTTCTCGTAACCACTTGGTACTCAAACGCTTGAGTAAATTACATCCGAGAAAGATCTTGGTATCTAGATACGTGGAAGTGTGAAAAACAGTCTTTAGTGTGATGCCGTATATAATTGTGCATGCAGCATGCCCGACTTACTCAAGCAAATTTTCGGACGTTTACTGCCGCACTCAACATATCTAAATAAAACGCAATCTTGGGCACCATGGTTGGAAAATGACACTTCGCTGCTCGAGAGGATTTATCACGGCAACAAAAATTATTGCTGAATTGCATAATCCAACATTTCAGCAGCGACTGACTAGACTTGAATTGTACACTCTCGAGCACAGGTGCATCCAAGGTCACCTAATTCTGACATACTGAATAACCCATATGGTGTCACACCTAATCAGACACCTATTCAAAATTGCTTCCAATATTCTTCTATTTAGTCAGTGGCATACACGCTTACATCTTGTTTACAATTTCTCAACTGCTTCAAGGCATGTGTATCCTGATCATACTGTCCTTATCTGATGAATGCAAACTGCACGACACCGGTCGTGGTGTGTGCGCGGGATGGAAATGAATGCGAATGAAGACTTTTAAGGACTTTGATGTGTAATTACGTGACAAAATTTTATTACTACTGATCCCTCGCGGGATCTCGGACCATATTTTGATAGTTTTCAGCATCGGAACACCGTTAATCGTTCTTAGTTCCATTCACTTTCACTTTCAAATCGAATGCTGCTAGCACTTCTGACGCCATTTGTGGTGTTTCGAAATGATAACCCAATAACTGTTTTTACGAACACATTTTTCAGAGAGCGATGACAAAATATGCATTACACGTGATGCGGCATTTCCTGCATAATTCGAATGAGATTGTGATGCCACAATTCATGTACGTATGAATGATATCACAAGCTTGAACCCAAGAACAGATTTAGTCGGTAATGAACTGTTTCTGAACGGTATGAAAAGACTTTTAGTAGGAAATCAGCATGAACTAGGTCAATATTCCTGTTCAAGGGACTATGTTGCGTTTTAACATCACTGCTTATAACAGCCGCCTTGAGCATATATATCACTTCACACATATAGTTGTTAAAATATTGCGATAAACACTCACTAGACACCAAGATTATTAGGATGATTGCCTGAACAACTGCCAACTCGTCTGGAGCAACCGAAAGCTAACCGCGAATATATTATTGATACTATAGAACGCGTGTGTCCTATATAATTCATTGTGACACTAAAGCCTGGACCATTCGTGCAAAACACGAACGACAACTGAATTCTTTGCTTTACGGAGTGAAAATGTAGAAGTACTGTCTGAAGCCGAGCGACAAAGCGTTTTTCTTATACTGCACCAGGGCCACTGGTTTAGATAATCAAAAACTCAACAGTATGGCTAGTTGAAGTCAGAAAAATTACATTTAGGTACGCATATGAGCTTTCAAATCACTTAAAAACTGACCGTATGAGTTGGATAGAACTTGCTATTAATAGTTCATTTTGGAGGCACTTTATTAAGAGTCACCTTTACCATGTAGTAAAGCAAATGCTGCTTTCATCTGCTGAACTTGGAACTCGTCGACATCGTGCAAATGCCGATGGTCGACCGAATTTTGATCCGCTTTTACAACTTTTTCAAAACTTTTAACATGCATTCACGCTCAAAATGCTGCGAGATTTATCGCCAATCTTTTTCTGCTTTTTCAACAAGGTTCTAAGAAGCTTGAACTTTGAGCAAAATGCTGGCGGGTGAGCGCTCAGTTTCACTTTGATTGACCTTAAAAAGCAGAAGTGAGTCGTCAGCCTAGGTGCACATGTGTGAAGTTTAATTGTGCACGGAGAATAAGGTTACCGATGACTTGTTTCTGATGAATCATCGTGAACTTTCACAAAGTTAAATGGTCTATTTTGTGAACCGCTTCTAAAATTTTCGCTACCCTATAATTTATCTGTTTAAGCATAAAAAAGAAATGATACTTTGAACGTAAATGGCATGAATGTATCTGTAATAATCGATCAACTAGAAGTCATTTACTAAAAGATTTAGACTTATTCAACGCACGAAATGAATTTAATTTCAATCGAATCCTGTCTGCGTCGCATATACTATACTCGGGTGTAAAACGCGTTTTCCAAAATTGTTGGAAAATAACCGTGACACTTTAGGACACTGTTGTGGTGGTTGTTGGCCTCCTTCATTCGATGTCGACCATGGATGTACATCACATGCGTATGATGGTTCCAGATACCACAACATTTTGAATGACCAAAGATCGATTCGAAAGGAATAATGTCAACCGCATCGCTCATAGCGATAGGGAATACTAGGCTGATCGTTGTCAGTTGCACGCTGAAGACGCGATCTAGCATCAGCAGCCGAGAGCAGGTTACAAATGACAATTCACACAGAGCCTCAAACGTGAGCGGTTGAGAGCATGTTTTTCTCAATTCTTATGGTCAATATCAAGAGCTTCCATAGCATTTTCGCAAACGAATGTTGTACCGCAAGCCTGTGCAGCCTATTTGCCGAATTTCTGATTTTAAGCCACCGTAGAGTAGACCTTTTGGAATGAGAACATTTTCGATTCTGTAATCATGACCCAGCCAAGCATAGATGGCGCATCGTAGTAGGGTTAACATGCTTTGCAGACCAGCATTAGAAACCACTTTAGCATTCGTTATTTTGTCCATCCAAAATATGTGATGATACGGCGGTTACTTCTTACATGGAAAGCATTCAGCTTCCGTTCGCGTCTGACGTGGATGGCTCAGGTTTCAATGAGGTACAGTAAAACATTGAGTAAGCACGCGCTGCAAACCATCATCTTGTCATCACAGTTGAAGGTTTCCAAGAAACTAGAGTTCCAACGGCAGCTGCTCGCTTAATGCGTCTATCAAATTCCGTAACTAGCGAAAGGTTATCCCCAATGGTTGAATCAAGGTATGTGGAATTATGTGCTGGTTCAAGCTGACACTATTAGGCATTAATGATGGGAGTCGATATAGTACCTTGACCCCCGGATTTTGGTCATGTTCATGCTGATTGTTAGCACCAAAACCGACGAAAAACAGTCCATTAGATAAATATTCTGAGAGATATTTGGAACTTATCGAGTAGCCATATTCATGAATACATAATTTGAAAAACAATCGCTTGGACCAGTATTTGGGTGACGTTTCACTTCTGACACAAGCTCAGTCAGAACAAGAGTGTTACTACAAACAGGGAACGCACAGTGTGAAGCCGGTCAAGGCCAGTTAACACTGCGGTTTACACGTGCACGGCTAACCGTGTTACATTTGTGCATACAGCTAACTAGGTTTTAAAAAAAATAAAAATGAATGCTTATGTTTCAAAGTACTCCATATACATATTTGTTAGTACTGGCGATATAGGCTAACCCATTGATAATTCTTTATGTTTTCTATACAAATGCCCGGCCGCCAAGAAGTGGCTCATGTTTACGCAAATTGATATGCCGTTAATAAATAGCTAAACACTTAGGTTTGTATGGTTCTTCAAAGTGATATCTGACTCCAATAGCCGTCTAGCTATTTGTGGCGAACACGTTGTATCGATATTAGTTAACAAACAGCGCTCACGTCAAAGATTAACATAAATTCATCGTCTTCAACAGATACGGAAGTTATACGTCAAGCGAAGTCGTATGCGTTTTTAATGAATGAGTCAGTATTGCCAAATAAATATTTTAATAATATAGTCCATTAGACATTTTGGGTGTTCGTGGGAGAATAATGCTGGATCATCGGCAAACAGCAGGGCACGGATTAGCACATCCCATACCTACATTTGTGCTCTTGAACGGTTCAGGTTGAAAAGCTTTCCATCACACGTTCCGCTATTGTCCTACAAGCGTGCTAAGCAACAAAGCAATGAAAATAGTAAACAGCGTGGGAGCAAGAATACGTCCTTCTTTGACGTCACGGTGAATCTAAAAGACTCCTCTACTGCAACCGTTAAATGGTCTGAACCATTCATATCACAGTGGAACGAAATAACGAGTGTGAGCAGTATTCGAAGTCAGCCTATAAGATCACACAATTTTGAAAAGAACCTCCTTGAAGACATCATCCAATGCCTACGTTATATCAATGGAAACTGCTTAGAATGGCATGAGCCGTTCCGATATATTGCTTTCAGGGTTAACGAATTCAAGGGTTTATGGTTATAAATTTGAATTTACAGCAAAAAACGACCGATAGCCCGACTCTCGAAGTGT